>WSYH01003397.1:0-68003 GCA_036426205.1 Ascaphus truei
GGGCAAAGGGCAGGGAGGGGCGTGGGGGGCAAAGGGCAGGAAGGGGCGGGGGTCAAAGGGCAGGGAGGGATGGGTGGACGAAACGCATGACGAAACGCATCAGGGAACGGAACTGCGTCATCACGCAAGCGCATCACGGCCGCATCGAGCGCTGATACACATTGCGGCCAGTAGACATTGGAGATTTACCTAAACTAAAAGACTGCATCATTGATTTTAAGGAGCCTTTCTACTCATGCACCAGAGAACATCTACCAGCAGTTTCAAGTGAGAGTTGGACTGCAGGGTCTGGAGGCTGAGTGACCAGAGTTGGCGGTGATATATATTTCACAAACTGCTTGATTTTAATTTAACCTTGTGAGTGGATTTTCTACCCCGCCCCCCCTCCCTTTCCTCTTTTCCAAATAAATGTACTGTATTACGCTATGGGGCGTGCACTCTCTCTCTTTTTTCTTTTCTAATATATATATATATATATATATATATATGTGTCATAATGGAGTGCTATTGAGCGTGGCATATGTATACAACAGATGACAGAGAAGCCCAATGCTACTTGAATGAGAATTTTAATCCTAATAGAGGTAGATTAGTATTTTATCTGGTAGTGTTAGGCCTTGCGAACAGGTGTCTGCCTTGTTGTGGCTCGCAAGCTTACAACGCTTTGGCTAAAGGGTTAAACTAAATTACCCTATTTCAAGAGAATATATAATTATTTTACTGTGTATTTCTGTCATGTTGGATGTAGCATTGGGCTTCTCTGTCGTCTGTTGTATACATATGCCACGCTCAATAGCACTCCGTTTTGACACATATACATATATATATTTTGTGGGGGCTCAGGGGTTCCCAAAAAGAGCTTGCTGGGTTTCTGTGTTTTGCTATGGAAGAAGCCTGACAGACAAAATTGGGGAGCTTGAATTAATAGCTGCAAGGGAGCCTGATGGGCAGTTCATTTAGAGGGTTCCCTTTTTCGGAAGGATCAAGCAAATAGAAGACGGAGTATGTTTATGTTAAACCAGATCTGAACCCTATTATAAGGGTAGATGTTTATAAAGGGAATGATGAAAATATTGAGACCTTGTAAATAGAAATAATCAGTGGAGGTAAAAGTAAAGGTAAGAACAAAATGTTTGTAAGGATATTCTATAAACCACCAAATATCTGTGAGATAGAGTCAGGCAAAATTGAGAAGGCATCAAAACTAGGTCATGTTTGCATAATGCATGATTTTAATTATAAAGATACAGACTGGGTCAATGAGATTAGCATTACAACGAAAGGAAACAGTTTTTTGGGGGGTTCTTAAAGAGAATTACATGCAGCTGACAGATTTCCCAGGAGGGCCCAGGACTAGCGTTACGTTCGGGCCCCCCCTCCCTCATGTTGGTGGTATTGCATGTCCCCCCATTTCACACATTAAGAGCCCCATCTATTTCCCCCCTCTTCCCATTTTCCGTCTCACTCCCACTTCCTCACTCACCCACCTCCCACCTTGCATGTATTTATCTCCCCTGAGCCTCACTCTTACTCCCTCTTTTCCTCCCTCACTCCCTCACCCCTCTCCACTCTTACTCGCCCCACCTTCCATCAATTACCCCACTCTCACTCAATCCCCACCCACAAAATACATACCAACCCCCCCAATACATATTAGAAAGACATCAAATCTCCCAATACATATTAAAAAGACCCCCACCCCTCAATACATAGAAAAAGACCACCCATACATATAATAAGACCCCCCACCCACCCCACATACATATAAAAAGACCCTTCACCCCCAAAACATATAAAGACCCCCCAATAAATATAAAAAAGACCACAAATCCCCCAATACATATTATAACGACCCCCACTACCTCCAATACATATTAAAAAGACCCCCACCCCTCAATACATAGAAAAAGACTACTAAACATATAAACATCCCCCCAATCCCCAATACATATAAAGATCCCCCCAATAAATATAGAAAGATCTCCCCAATACACATAAAAAGACCCCCCACCCCCTGGCACTGCAAGTTGATCCCCATCTCTGGCCAGGCCCAGCTGCCGGTCGCAGCCAGCCCCCGGCTCTCCATCAGCTGCAGGCCTCCTCACTCTTTGTCCCACGCCAAGCTTCGAAAGTCAGCGCGCACCTGAATCTAAGGCCCAGCTTACTTCCGGCGCGCTGACATCAGAGGTGCCCATCGCACGCCATCAGAGGTAGGAAGTTCGGCGTGGGACACATAGTGACAAAGAGGTATGCAGGCAGCTGATGGAGAGCCGGGGCCCAGCTGCGACTGACAGCTGGGCCTGGCAGAGGTTGGAGCCAATTTGCAGTGCCGGCCGCCGGGGAGCGCGCAGTCACTGGGCCAAGGACACTTGTACCTTCTGTCGCCCCCACCTGTCGGTGGCCCTGATTACATTACCAAATTATTGAGGAACCAACCTGGAGAGGGACAATACTTGATTTGGTAATATCAAACAATGTAGAAGTAATAATAAATATTAAGGTCCGGAAACATTTGGGTAACAGTGATGATAACATGGTCTCATTTGATATAAATGATCAAAAACGATATTACTTGGGTTCAACAAAGACTTTCAACTTTTGAAAAGTAGATTTTAATAAATTGAGGGCTAATATACAAGTAATACATTGGGATGATGATTTTGCAGGGAAAAGTTTAGAAGATAAATGGGCAGTCTTTAAAACATTGAAGGAAAAGCATACTTATCAGTGTATACCCTAGGGTAATAAGTATTAAATAAATAAGTCAAAACCAATATGGCTAAATAAACAGGTAGGAGAGGAAATGGACAAGAAGAGGAAGGCGTTTAGATTCTTTAAGTCAGGCAGCGGAGGCAGCGTATCAGAATTATAAGCAATGTAACAAAAATTGCAAAAGGCAATTTAAGTACCTTAATAACAAAAAAATGAGAAAAGAAAATATAGAACCCGTTCAGTGTGAGATGGGTAGGCAGATTATTGGAGATAAGGAAAAAGCAGAGGTATTAAACACATTATTTGCCTCTGTGTTTACAAGGGAAGAATCAAGTTCAATAGTAGTGCCACAGGAGGAAGCCACAACCTCCATATTAATGAACAATTGGTTAACTGAGGAAGAAGTTCATAGGCAGCTTAAAAAAATTTAAGTAAATAAGGCACCTGGCCCCGATGGTATACTGTCGCGGCCGAGTTTATTCTAACACTTACCCGGTCTCGGCCGCGACAGATACCGGGCACGCGCCGAGGTGTCCCGTGCGCGTGCCGGAGCCTCGGAGGATCGGTCCTCCGATCGAGGCACCCCACTCCCCTCTCCGGGTCCACCGGGTCCCCCGGAGCCCCCCACCGCCATCCCCCACATGTCAGCAACCCCGGGCTCCCTTCGGGGAGCCCTGGGCACGCGCGCATGGCGCACGCACCCGATGAAGCGTGACCCGAGGGGATTCAATTAGAAAGCCGGGAAACCTCCCGGCTTGCGGCTCTAGCCGCATTAGAATAAAACGTGTCGCCACTGTACGAACAATTAATGAACAATTGGTTAACTGAGGAAGAAGTTCATAGATGGCTTGAAAACATTAAAGTAAATAAGGCACCTGGCCCCGATGGCATACATCCAAGAGTTCTCAAGGAGTTAAGTTCAGTAATAGCCAAACCATTATATTTTATATTCAAGGACTCCATTTCCACAGGATCAGTACCACAAGATTGGCCTAAAGCAGATTTGGTGCATATATTTTAAAAGGGAGCTATATCACAACCGGGAAATTACAGGTCTGTAAGCCTGACTTCAATAGTAGGGAAACTACTTGAAGGTTTAATACGGGATAATATTCAGGAATACCTAATGGAAAACAAAATCATTAGTAATAGTCAGCATGGATTTATGAAGGATAGGTCTTGCCAAACTAACCTTATTTGTTTCTTTGAGGAAGTAAGTAGGAATTTAGACCAGGGTAATGCAGTTGATGTGGTCTTCTTAGATTTTGCAAAAGCTTTTGATACGGTTCCATACAAGAGGTTGGTGTACAAAATAAAACAAATTTGACTCCTTAATAATGTATGCACCTGGATTGAAAACTGGTTGAAGGATAGACAACAGAGGGTTGTCATAAATTGAACTTTTTCAGGTTGAGCTAAAGTCGTGAAAGGAGTACCTCAGGGATCGGTACTGGGACCCCTGCTTTTTAACTTGTTTATTAATGACCTTGAAGTTGTTATTGAGAGCAAAGTCTTCATCTTTGCTGATGATACTAAATTGTGTAAGGTAATAGAATCAGAGCAGGGTGTAATTTCTCTCCAGAAGGACTTGGGTAGACTGAAAATGTGGGCAGGTAAATGGCAGAAAAGGTTTAATACAGATAAATGTAAGGTTATGCATTTGGGATGCAAAAATAATCTGGCGATTTGCACATTAAATGGAGATAAATTGGGGGAATCCTTGATGGAGAAGGATTTAAGAGTGCTTGTAGAAAGCAGGTTTAGCAATAGTGCCCAAAGTGATGCAGTAGCTGCAAAGGCAAACAAGATCTTATCTTGCATTAAACGGGCAATGGATGGAAGGGAAGTAAAAATAATTATGCCCCTTTACAAAGCATTAGTAAGACAACACCTTGAGTATGGAGTACAATTTTGGGCACCACTCCTTAGAAAATACATTCTGGAACTAGAGAGAGTGCAGAGAAGAGCCACCAAATTAATAAAGGGGGTGGACATTCTAACTTATGTGGAGAGACTAGCTAAATTAGATTTATTTACATTAGAAACGAGGCATCTAAGAGGAGATATGATAACTATATACAAATATATTCGGGGACAGTACAAGGAGCTTTCAAATTAACTATTTATCCCAAGGGCAAAACAAATGACTCAGGGGCATCCCTTTAGGTTGGAGGAAAGGAGATTTCACCAACAACAAAGGAAAGGGGTTTTTTTTACAGTAAGGACAGTTAAAATGTGTACAGCTGCGACACCCTTTATTCTAAATCAGCCAAAGCCGCGTCGCTCTGATAATCGCGGCCAGACGCGTTCTGTTTTCTTATTTTTCCGAGCAGTTTTCCTATGTTAGCGCTCGCTTTTTTAGCGTTGTCTGCAATACTGAAATACCGTCAAGAAACTCAGGTTGGCGATCGCGAGCTGTTGTCTTAAAAGTCTAATAGCAATTCAACATGCCGTACATTTCTGCAAATCTGTGTGTGCGCGCGCAGTTATTGTTCTGTAAATTGAAAGATTTATATTTGAAGCAGAGATTGATTAACGTTCCGAGTTCATTCAGTATACAGTAGTAGTTCTGTATGAGGCTCCTTAAGGAAAAGAAGTACAGTATTACAAAAATATAACGTTGCGTCTTCTTCTGAAAATAACATTCTCACATTTCTATATGTATTATTTATTAATCAAAACTTTTACTAGGCTTGCTCTTCTTTTCATACCGTTTTTATTTTATGCGCATGCATGTATGTCTCATTTGAACATTGTTGAAACGCATAGGCGTGTTACAGTATCACATTTCTGCGCATTAAACATTATGATGACCTTTTGAAAATATTTTTTTGAACTGATAATCCATCATACAGCGCTCTCCCCCTCGCCCCCCGCACACACAAGGCTCAAGGATTTCAACTTCTTATCTACACCTCTCCCACACCATTCATTTGTAATGGATGGCTTTCTGGCTTGAATCTTCTCGAGCGTTGCATCACATTCCTGCGCATGCGTGTTTGACTTCCCATTCATTTAGAAGTTAGTTTAAGTTTTAAAAATATATATATATATTTTTTTCGGTTATTGACATGGGCTTGCATAACAATTCTGGATATTATGAGAATCAAGTTTTAAAAATATATATATTTTTCGGTTATTGACATAGGCTTGCATAACAATTCTGGATATTATGAGAATCAAGTTTTAAAAATATATATTTTTTTCGGTTATCAACATGGGTTTGCATAACAATTCTGGATATTATAAGAATCAATCACTACTGTTGCTTTTTAATTCTACACTAGTCATGTATGTTCTTTATGAGGTGGATGGCATAGTACTGTGATTTTTATTTGGGGGTGTGGGGATCAAAACATTATGATAACCTGTTGAAAATATTTCTTTGAACTACAGGTAATCCATCATACAGTGCTCTCCCCCCGCACACACACAAGGCTCAAGGATTTCTACTTCTTATCGACACCTCTCCCAAACCATTCTGTTATTATGGATGGCTTTCTGGCTTGAATCTTCCCGAGTGTGGCATCACATTCCTGCGCATGCGTGTTTGACTTCCCATTCATTTAGAAGTTAGTTCAAGTTTTAAAAAAATATATTTTTTGGGGGTTATCGACATGGGCTTGCATAACAATTCTGGATATTATGAGAATCAAGTTGTAAAAATATATATTTTTTTCGGTTATCGACATGGGCTTGCATAACATTTCTGGATATTATGAGAATCAAGTTTTAAAAATATATATTTTGTTCAGTTATCGACATGGGCTTGCATAACAATTCTGAATATTATGAGAATCAATCACTACTGTTGCTTTTTAATTCTACACTAGTCATGTACGTACATTATGAGGTGGGTGGCATAGTACTGTGATTTTTATTTGGGGGTGTGGGGATCAAAACATTATGATGACCTGTTGAAAATATTTCTTTGAACTACAAGTAATCCCTCATACAGCTCTCTCCCCCTCCCACTGCACACACACAAGGCTCAAGGATTTCTACTTCTTAATGCGCACGTGTGATAATCCCTTCTCGAATTAAATATGTTAATCTGATTAGCCCTTCTTGGCAACTACAGCAACTAGTGTAGACAGAGCCATTCATCAAAAACTTGTGAGGCTTTGAGGCTTTGCTGAGCTGTGTTATCTCCCCGTTGACTCACGCGCGATAATAGATAACCTTCACCCCCCCCCCCCCCCCACCACTTCACACACAAGCCTTACAACATGAATAGAAATGTTTATCCACACCTTCCCAAATTTAATATGTAAATCTGATAAGCCCTTCTTGGCAACTACAGTAGTGTAGCCCACCCCTAACCACTTCACACACAAACCCAAAGCCTTCATGAAGAATCCCCCCCACACATTCAAAGTTAATTTAAAGTTCAAAGAAAAAAAAGAGACATCCTTTTTTAAAGGACTGATTTAAAAAAACCATTGTCTGAATCATGTTTTTGATACGTTACCATTTTTTGTTATTCTTTCTTTTTCTTTGGGGGGGGGGTGGTGTTTCAATGGTTATCGTGAATTTAAAGAAATATTTATTTTATTTTATCAGGAATGAAAAATACAAATAAATAAATAATACAAATAATCCTGAATTACAGTAAAAACAGTTACAAATTTTCAGTCTTTATTTTCTTCGTCATGGCCATATTGCATTCTGCATTCTGCATTGCATTCTGTAGTTCATTGAGAGAGGAGGGGTTTTGTGTAAATCATGACTGTTGATACACTATAAACACAGTTCACAAAATTTACACGATACCCCCACTCCCCCCGCCCGTCCTTTTTTAGTGCAGATCTCTCTGAAAAGGAAAGAAAAAATGAGTGCAGTTAATTGCATACTTTATAATGGCATTGTGTACAGTATAACTACTCCATATTGTACTATGCAGTTACTACTGTCAAAGTACTGTATACAGGAACTCTATACTACAGTACATTATAACTACTGTATAACTACTGGACAGTACTTTGTACCAAGATTTGTAGTGTAACTCTCTCTGAAAAGGAAAGAAAAAATGAGTGCAGTTAAGTGCATACTGTATAATGGCATTGTGTACAGTATAACTACTCCATTTTGGACTATGCAGTTACTACTGTCAAACTACTGTATACTGGAACTCTATATAACATTACAACTACTGTATAACTACTGTAAAATACTTTGTAACAAGATTGGTAGTGCAGCTCTATCTGAAAAGAAAAATTAGTGCTGTTAAGTGCATACTGTATACTGTAAAACAATCTGTGCCATACTTACCTGTATCGTATTGCACTTGGTGTGCCTGTACTTAACATACTACAGTACAGTACCATACTACCTTCCAGATGCATGCCCATTACGCTCTATCACAATGGGCAACACAGTCGCAATATGGTCGATATATTTATTACATCTTTCGACAGTGAATAAATTGTTCCAAAAACTCAGAATGCCATTCGCCAACTCATCCTTTTTTGAGGGTTTCACCACTTTTCGGATATGATCCTTCAGCTGATGCCATACCATTTCGATTGGCTTGAAGTCTGGCGATCTGTCATTGGAAGGGGAAAAGAAGGAGAATTAGTTAAAGAGATACATAGTAAACAGTGGGGAAAAATGAGACACAGTTACCGTACTTACTCCACTGGCGTCTTCACCCAGTTGATACCGCAGGCAAGAATATGCGCAGAAGATGCAGTGTGTTTGGGATCGTTGTCCTGGTAGAAACGGTGACCATCTCGGAATTCACTTGTGACGTATTCCACAATCTCAGGCATTATTTTCTCTTGGAAAAAAAAAACTTTATTCATGATTCCTGTAACAAGAAAAGAAAAGTGCTCAAAATAATTCACACTACAGAAGTACAGTACAGTGCATAAGGCTACAGCATGTGGAATTCATTGCCCATGGAGACTGTGATGGCAGATACAATAAATTTGTTCAAAAAACAGTTGGACATCTTTTTAGAAAGGAAAGGTATTCAGGGATATACCAAATAAGTAAACATGGGAAGAATGTTGATCCAGGAATTAATCCGATTGCCAATTCTTGGAATCAGGAAGGAATTTATTTTTCCCCTTAATGGGATTTTTTGTTTGCCTTCCTCTGGATCAATAAGTAAGTAGAGATATATGATAAAGTATCTGTTGTCTAAATTTAGCATAGGTTGAACTTGATGGATGTACGTCTTTTTTCAACCTCATCTACTATGTAACTATGTAACGCGGGTCCGCATATAACGCGATGTGAGTGAGCTAAAATTTTTTAAAGCTTTATTACTAATGGATGCACGGACGGACACACAATACTGCCCTGCACATAACTTCCCATCCAGTCCTGCCCATCACATCCCCCTGCCTGCACATCACATCCCCATGCCTGCACATCACCCCCCTGCACATCACATCCCCCCTTCCTACACATCACATCCCCCCTTCCTACACATCACCCCACAAGCCTACACATCACCCCCCTGCACATCACATCCCACCCCTTGCCAATCACATCCTACCTTCCTGCACATCACATCCCCTGCCTGCACATCACCCTCCAAGCCTGCACGTCAACCCCTTGCACATAACATCCCCCTTTCCTGCACATCAACCTCTGAACATCACATCCCACATCCCCTGCCCATCACATCCCCCCTTCCTGCACATCATTTCACCCTGCCTGCACATCACCTCCCCAGCCTGCAAATCACATCCCATCCCCCCCTACCCATCACATCCCCCCTTCCTGCACATCAGATCCCCCTGCCTGCACATCACCCCCCTTGCACACCCCGTCCAATCCCCCCTGCCCATCACCACACACACACACACCTCCCTCCTTGTACCTCCGCTGGGGGGGGGGGGGAAGAGAGAAGGGAGCAGGTTCCTGGCTGGGGACTCGCATACACAGCTGACATCCTGGCCCAGACTCCGTAAGATCCTCCCGCCGTTCCCCCCCTCTCTCAGACTCACAGCTTTGCACAGGACACAGATCAGCTGCTGCAGATGACGGGTAAGTGCTGCGTGGTGGTGCAACTGTGAAGACGCTTCAGGGAGAGCTGGGAGAGTTATCCCAGCTCTCCCCCTCCGGCGGACGTGGAATCCCTGATTGTTTGGCCATTTTGTTTGAAATCGCGATTCCTGTTATAACGCGGTCGTATCGGGTGGAACCCAAGGACCGCGCTATAATGGGGTTCAGCTGTACTAGAGGGTGAAGAGTGGGACGAGATATTTATATCAGCGGCCAAAAGTTCGATATGCACCACGATCTGTGTTGGTATCTCACTCTGCTAAAATTATCCAAATTCGTCCCAGGATACTCCCCATTGTGCCCGAGACAATGTGGAGAGTCAGCTGATCTGGTGCATATGCTGTGGTCTTGCCCTCAGATTACTTCCTTATGGGTGGAAATTAAGGATTGGCTTCAGAGGATTTTGGACCTCACAATTCCACTGGACACTTGGTTGTTCCTATTAAATAGAGCAACACTAGGCCTTGCCAGGGTTGAGAGTAAAATAGTTGCTCACTTTGCAACAGAAATGAATGTGTGAGATTGCAGCATTGTGAAAACAAAATGAAATTCCAATTCCTCAGTCCCAAGTCATAAGATCTCACGAAGCAAGGGAAAGGGCTTTCCCCCGTACCCCCCCCCCCCCCATCCCGAGTGGATTTAGGACTATATGTTTTTATGATTTATATGGATGTTACTGAACATCATGGATGTCGTGTGTATTTATGTATTTCTTGAACAACAATAACAATTTTGAGATTTTTTTTTTTTTAAAAGGAGGGTTTTAAAGATAATACAGTACTGAATATTTATTTTAATAGGGGAAATATCTTAACCCTAAAATCTTGTAAAATTCTGATATTCAACTGTCCGACCCAGTTGCTTTCAATTTGTTTTATTTATTGCCATGTTGATTTCCTTATTTGTTAAAGGGAGGTTACATTTATCAAACTGATCCTTGTTGATTTGTGGGATTTTTTTTTCCTTCTTCCAAAGCTTTTCCTTTTTATCTTGGTTAACTTGTGGACCATATAATTTCTCAACATTTCCATAGATTAAGGGAATTTATACAGTACTTTAAAGCATTGTTTTTCATCTTTAAGAGCCTTAATAAATATTGTGGGAGTATTTATTTTAATTCAATTAGTCAAAAGTGTACTAATTTTGTTTCCATATTTATAAAATGTATATCTTTGATAACAGTATTCAATTCTGTTTCTTGGAGAAGTTGGTAAAGTTTCTCTTTGATTCCATGTAAATATTCCTGGAATCTTTTGACTGAGATTGTTTAAAATCTTTGTAGTCTTGTATACATTTCTCATTTAGCTTAACATATTTTTTTATTTACCTTTCTCTTTATTTTAGCAGCAAATTCAATTATTTCCCCGCTTAAGAAAGCTTTGGCCGAGTCTCAGAAAAAGTTATTAACATTTCTGTGCTGCTCATTATTGTTTGCAAAGTCTTCTCATACGAAATGTAAGTTTTTTTTAAAGGGTTCTACGTTGGATAAGGTTGCATGAAATGTCCAAGGTTTAAAGGATCCAAAGGGATATCTTGGGCCTAGTGTGAACAGCTTTCAACATAAGGAGCATATTCAATAAGTCACAAAGTAACTAGTGACTTGAGTGAGAGTTTTACGGCTTATCGCAGTATGGTCAGCAGCTTCGGGCCTTATTGAAAAAGCCCCAAAGGGTGAGTGAACCTTTCTAAGGAAGCAAATTGCATTGATACATTGTTTAAAAATATGTTATTTTGCCGGATACATTCAACTGCCTCTTTAACTAATGATCAGTTGTGGGTCAATCATTTTCCTCCCTAGGATGCCACGCTGTGCCTGTGGTACAGTTTAACCAGCTACTGTATGCGGATCTTATACTGTAGTATAAAGGTCATTAATCAGCATTGGTTGTATGTGTTGTAAGTTCGGCAGATCTTGTTTTACTTTAGTAATTGATTTTCTAAACCCATATCTGATTACAAATGATATATTTAACCAACGTATAATATTTTCTTAATTTTGCTATTCAGCCTGCAGTTCATTTTTATTCTACATATTCATCTCATTGCCAAGGTGCAACACAGATGGTCCCACTTCATATTTTATTCATACTTTAAGTGGGAGCATATCAGTACAGAGGGTTTATATAATACCAGCATGTTTTGTAAAACAACATTATTTTATAATTCCAATGTTTCATTTAAATATTTTACAAAATTGTAATTCGACATAGTTTTATATATACAGTACACACATCATAGGTCTTCAAAAGTAAGATAACTACCACACACAACCCTTCAATATGTAGCACAATGGGACTTGCTTTTGAAATTAAAATACTGCTCCCATTTTACAGCTTTTTACATTGTTAGATTAAGAGCATTTATTTAGCTACAAACTAGGGGGACATTTATAAATTCTTGCTCATGCTTTAGTCCTTTGGCCTTTTTTTTTTTAGCTAGAAAGGCATGTTTAGCCAACACCTTCATCTTCTCATCTCTAGGTCAAGAGGACAAATTCACCACCAGGGTGGAAAGGTTTGTCAAGAATAAAACTAGATGATGTTGGCAAGACTATAAGTTGTTTACAGTGAGAGTAGCCTTTCATGCCAAACTAAGCACACATAGTTAATACTAATATGAGTCAGAGAAAAGAGGCTGAGGAGATGTATTATATTTTGGTTGGGTGCAGGCCTCAGTCCCTGCATGTGCAAGGGCATCAGTGGAACTGCAGTACGTGAGGGAAGGGTCAAAGTCAGATACTGTATGCTCTTATTTCTCAGTAAATGTAAGGAATCGGGGAGCACGCCCCCCGCGGCGTACTCCCTCCTTACCTGCCGTTCCGCATAGTCTCGCGCAGCATACAGCGGGCATGCCCACAGAGGAACTTTAACAACTTCACGGAGCCTGGCTCTGCCCCCGGATATGGCGCACTCTCCAGCTGCGTGTCAACATTCTCTATTACCCAATCACTCCAACCTGTCTCCTGCAACATTTAACCTATCCCTGCCTCCGCTGAGGCCGCACCTCCGCTTCACCTCTCTGTCTCATTGGTCATCCTTCCCATATATGCTCAACTGTGCCACTGGCACTTTCCCTGGGCATAGTTCCTGGTAGCGTTGTTCTCCCACTTCCTGGTTCCTTGCCTTGCCTTGTCTCGTGTTCCATTGCCTTGCTTTACAGATTGATCTCCTGTTTACCGACCCAGCTTTACCCTTGGACTCCGCACCTCTGGCTTACTGACCCCAGCTTACCTCTGACCTTCTGCATCTCTCCAACCCTGACCACGGCACTCAGACTCCTACGATCCTACTGGCTTTAACCCCTGACCACGGCACTCTGACTTCTACTATTCTACCGACTCCTACCCCTGACCTCAGCAAGTATCTAGACCATTCTCACCTCTCCAATCCTGACCCGGCTACCTCGACAATCTACTCTCCAGACGTGCCACCGTGGCTGTGGGTGGCGTTTCTACCCATTCCCACCTCAGTACCGGGGTCCCGCCTTGTTTGTGGGGAGCACAGCGTTACAGTAAAATATGCAACTGAAGTGACTGAGAGGAGGAGGTGGAGGAAGAAGAAATGGCTGAGGGTGGGATTTGTGCTGCACAAATTGCACATGCAGGGCGGGTAGTGACCAAGTCTGAACCTTGTTCCAACAACAATATTTTAAATGTTACTCCCGTGAAAACATGTTCTATGACACCTCCTGCACCAGCTGTGGCCCCACCTGCTGTGGTCCTACCTGCTATTGCCACACCTGTTATGACCCCACCTGCGGTGTCCCCTCCATCTATTGCCCATCCTGCTGATGCTGACCAAATATTTGATCTCTCAATATTGCATTATCAGCCGGATAATTCACCAGTTGAGACCACATCCTCACCACTTTGTGCGAAGCCACAACTGCAGTGTGGATTAAGACGCCATCATTAGGGCACAAACCAACCCCCATCAAGGCAGAAACAACCATGTCAGTCATAATATAGATTTTTTTTCGGTGTTGTTTTTTTTCTATATTTAATTGTCTAGATAACATTTCTTCAAAATGTGATATAACAGTTATTAAATATGTTTCTGATCAAATATTTGTCTTGGTGATATTCTAATATTTGTTGACATTTCTGTTTATTGACATATTTCTAATGATAAACACCATAATTCATTTGAATATCTAAAGGGTAATGGCGTGTATTCTTTCCATAAATGGTGTTTATCAAATAAAGGGTGGGTGTTTGCTTGGTTAAGTAAATTATATTTTATAGGAATTTTTTAACATCAGAACTTGGATGGTGAATATGGTGAAGCAATTTTTAAGATGACATACTTTATATACAGATGGCTAATTTCAGAAACTTGTATGAATCATGTGCAGGTGTTGCCGGATGTGGCTGTAGGAGCTGCCTAATAGACTCTCGGTAAAAATATAAACTGACACTTGCTAAATGTGTGAAATAGAAGGTATAGTGTGTAAGGCAAAGCATCCTTTATAATAATATTAGACTGAGTTAGAAACTCACAATCTACAGTACAACATTAATAGCATATACAGTAGCCTTTTATTACCACTCGTGTAATAGCATATTAATGGGGTCCAAATGCAAAACAGCGTAGAAAATGTAAATATAACCCTCCCTGCCTGGCACTTAGGGAGTCTACATCAGGGTCTGCTAATCAGGATGTGTTACCTTGTTCATGGTGCAGGCTTCATGCAGGCTGGCATCAGGGCCGCAAACAGAAATCCTGGGGCCCGAGACAAATGGAAGGAGCAGGGCCCCCCCCCCCCCACAACCCATAGCGCACCGACCACGTAAATTATTTATTTTTAGCGCAACTTTTACTTAACCACCCAATACATATAAAAAATACACCCCCAATACAGATAAAAATCAGACTTACCTTGTGGATGGAGGGGGGTGCCGGTGGCTGCTATAGGGGGGGGGGGCGCCAGTGGATGCAGAATGTCTGGGGGGTGGGGAGGCTGCTCCCGCGCCGGAAGCTTACCCAGCTGCTGACTTCCGGCGCTGCCAATAGGGAGACCCGGCACAGAGTGTTGTGTTTTTTCTTTTTTAAATTAATTAACTTGCGCCCGGCCACGCAGGGGGCCCGGGCGGCCGGGCCACCCTGGCACACGGGGCCCGGGCGGCCGGGCCACCCTGGCACACGGGGCCCGGGACGCCAGTGCCCTTTGTCCCCCCTTCTTGGCGGGTCTGGCTGGCATTGAGAAGCCATGATGGGCGCCAGTAACTTTATTCATTCAAAAGGCAGCTTTATTATCTCTTATACACAGTCTCAAAGTTATTATACATAGTGCATCTTGTACACCCAATCAAGGGCCTCATGCAGTAAGCGCCGATAAAACAAATTGCCAGTATTTTAAAATCGCTATTTTTGACAGAGTTGCTATCACGGTATGCAGAAAGCCTGAATACCAGTGATAGCAACATTTGCAAACATGGCGAATAGCCGGCGACGAGAAGATCGCCCCTCTGAAAAGGGCTCACCCGGCGATTTCTTTCTGCTACAGAGAGAGAGAGAGCCGCCTCTCTCTGCGCTCAGACGAAATATTTCTTTTTACATTATTACATTACATTTATTACTAGTGTAGATGAGCAGGGGGTCTCGGGACCAGAACCGCGTTGAGTTGAGGTCCGGGAACCCACTTCTTCCTGAGATCCAGGCACTGTTAAGGGGTGGCGGTATCTCCTATTCTTTGGATTCCCACGGTCACATGACGCGCGACATTTCAATGCATAGGGGATACCGGCACCCCATAATGGGGCCTGTATGTCGGGAAGCAGGGTGTCCCCAGACCTCAAATCAATGCGGTTCTGCTCTGGAGACCCTCTGCTACAATACACTAGTAATAAAACCATAATAAAAAATGTAGCAGCTATCTGCTATGATAATAAATCTCCTTTTATGTAATTTTTATTAATAGTGTGCGGAAGCAGGGGGTCTTCTAAGATGAAGCGCTTTGATTTCAGCCTCAGCGACACCCTGCTTCTCGAGTTACAGGTCTTGGTATGGGGCATTGGGTGCCAGTATCACCGCCATTTTTAAATCGGCGGCGTCAAGTGACGCGGGACATTTAAATAATGAAGAAGATACCGGCACCCCATATCTGGGACTGTAACTCGAGAAGTAGCCATGTGGGTTGAAGGATGTGATGTATCTCCCTTGGAGATGACATCACATCTTTCAACAACAAAAAAAAGAGGCGGGCGCATGATACAGCATCCAATCAGATTGGAGCTGTACCATATGACCAAAAAAGGTGACGTCATAGGCCATTTTTAAGACCTTGGCGCCTCATTTGAGCTTAAGAAGCCGACATGACAACATAGTGTTGTGGATCTACAATGGGGTTTTTGGGATAACAGATGAATATTGAAGATGAAGAGAAGCAAGAAATAATTACAGATGAAGAAAGAAGGTATTAGAAGATCAAAGATAGAATAATTTTGTTACCTGGCCAGGATCTTCAAGGTGGATGGCGTTGGATGACATCACGGTACGAGAGCTTCCTGATACCCCTGGATTCGGAGGGCCAACGCTTATAAAAGTAAGTTAAATGTTGAATGTACTGATGCAGCCACGAGTATCCAAACACTTGCCTTTGAAAATCTGGGGCAAACTTAGGGCTCGATGCAGAAAGCACCGAAAATGCACTCTCGGCAGGGGTTCAAACTTGGCATGTTTTTGTCGTGTTGTCCTCGCAGTATGCAGGAAGGGCTGAATCCCTTGTGAATCCCTGCGCGAGCAACACGCCGAGTAGCCGGTGGCGAGACAGTCTGCCTGCCGATAAGCTGACGATAAGCCGTCCCCTGCCGAGATCAGCCTACAGCAGAGAGAGATCCGCCACTCTCTCTGTGCAAACATCGGCAAAAAAAAAATATTTTAAATCTATTTTTATTCATAGTGTAGATGTGCAGGGGGTCTCCGGAGCTGAACCGCATTGGTTTCAGGTCCGGGGACCCCCTGCTTCCCGAGACAGAGGCCCCTTTATGAGGTACCGGTATCCCTCTGCATTTAAATGTCCCGATCACGTGACCACGGAATGTAAACAAAGCAGAGAGATACCGGCACCCCATAAAGGGGCCTGTATCACCCCATAAAGGGGCCTGTATCTCTGGAAGCAGGGGTCTCCGGACCTAAAACCAAAATGGTTCACCTCTGGAGACCCCCTGCGCATCTACACTATGAGTAAAACACCCATATCAATAAACAATAATTCATTACCGTAGCGGCTATCCGCTATGGTAATGAAGCAGCATTAATGTATTTTTAATAATAGTGTACGGGAGCAGGGGGTCCCCTGAGCTGAACTGCATTGATTTCAGCCTCAGGGACCCCTGCTTCCCGAGTTACAGGCCCCGGTATGGGGTATCGGGTGCCAGTGTCGCCGCCATCTTTATAGCATCACAGACGCGATGTGCCCGCTATAAAGATGGCGGCAACACTGGCACCGATGCCCCAAACCGGGGCCTGTAAATCGGGAAGCAGGGGGTCCCTGAGCCAGAAATCAATGCGTTTCAGCTCAGGAGACAATATTATTAAAATACATTAATGCTGCTTCATTACCATAGCAGCTATCCGCTAAGGCAATGATTAAGGATTAAGGCATAATAGCATGTTTATTGGGGACAATTGCCCCCAATAAACATTGCAATAAACAACATACACCCCCTGTGCCCCCAACAACCCCTATACCCCCTAACATACAGCACATATATTACATTTTTGTGATGCACAGTAATGATACTATAGGCCGGCGGTGGCCCTCTGGTGTTCCCCGCAGGTGTCCCCGTGGGCCTGCAGTACCAATTCTGTGCCCCACAAAAATAATTAAAAAAACGCATAAATACTTGTAAATAAATACACCCCCACCCCCTAACACATACAGTATAGTAGTGGGCAAAATTAGTATTATCCACATATGGATAATAGTGCATTTGCCCATTTCAAATACATAAAGCACAATAAATACAAAAAATACATATTGCACTCACCCATGTCCGGCGGCCACAATGAAGGCCATCCCCATCTTCATCACCGTCCATGCCCTCCATGCCCTCCTCCGATGCTGCAAAACATAAACAAGAATAAACAAAGCCAATGTAATGTGCCCTAACCCCTTAATCACCTTAGCGGTTAATAACCGCTATAGTCATTAAGGGGTTAACCCACCCTCACCCACCACTCGGGAGGCCTATACACCCTCCCCACTACCCACCCTGTGAGGCCTAACCACCCTCACCCACTACCCATCTGGAGGCCTTCCCAGCCTGGCAAGGGGACAATACCCCCTTCCCCCACCCCCGCTACCCACAATAAACAGGACTATATTTAATTCAAAATACATAACCCATCCCCTGTGCTCCCCCATAAATACATGGTTTATTCTTTTACATACAGGGTTAATACCCCAGGCCCACGGGACTCCCTGATTGTCCTGGTGGGTGTCCGCAGGCCGCACAGTTTCCCAGCAAAGGGGTGAACACAGGATCTGGAGGCATACGGGTGGTCCCCGTCAGGCGCCGTTGTCCTTCAGGTGGTCTCCGCGGGTAACCGTGGGCCCCAAATGGGGTCTCCACGGGTTGGCCCACTGGTGTCTGGAGGGCCCGGGTCAGCCCCACATATGTCTGAGGATCCTCAGGTGGTCTGGGGCCCCTTGGGGGGGTCCCTACAGGTCCGCAGGGCCCCCACAAATGTGAGGCCCCCGGTTCTTCCCCGCAGGTGTCTCCTTTGAGTCCACAGCCTGGTACCCGTGAGCATCCGGGGAGCCCTCAGGTCATCTCCAGAGGTCCCCGCACACCTAAGGAACCAACCATGTATTATTTGTTTTACTCTGTGCCCTGGACATACTTGAAAACGAGAGATAACTCTCAATGTATTACTTCCTGGTAAAATATTTTAGAAATAAATAAAATAAAAACCCTGCATTTAAATAAATAAACCTCGTCCTATACATTTAAAGAAATAAATACCCCCTCATCCCCCCCTAACAAATATAGATACAGTAATATGCAAAATAACTATTATCCAGATATGGATAATAGATTATTTGCCCATTAATAAACACATAAAAAGCACCAATCAAGTAAATAAATAGAGTTCTACTTACCCCCTGGCAATGAGATGTAGTCCGGTCATTAAATGGGCCTGTTAACACCTTAATCACCTTAGCGGTTAATAACCACCACAGTAATTAAGGGGTTAACCCACCCTGCACCAATACCAACCCTTCACCCATTCATTTGTACAGTGTTTATATATATATATATATATATACACTGGCGACACACTTTATTCGAGCTCGGCTAGTCCCACGAATTCGGGTATACCCGGGTGTATTGAGGTTTGTGACTGTTTTCTGCCCGAGTGCATTGGGTTATTTCCAGGCAGGGATTGAAGCATTTTATTCCCGCTGGCTGCAATACTGCACAGTATATATATATATACTGCATTACAATTCATGAATTTATGCCATCTGGTAGACACGCGAAGCATTGCAGCCTATTAAATCCTAATCATTATCATTTAATAGATCAGCCGCCCGTCAGCCAGGCATGAACCCAGGCTGGGAAGGCAAATAATGTTACCCAGGATGCTTGCAATATAAGGCTATTGAACACCTATTGCCCACCTGGAGAGGGGGAGAGGATCATAAGTTGCTCACAGGGAAAACTTACACATGGATCGCCACCGCCTTAACAACTTACCTCCAAAATTTTTAAAACCGCAGAAATATACCTTGCTCCGTCCTTTTTGACATAAACATGTGGCTGTAGCTAATGCTGTTTTCTTTTGTTCCTTTTTGTTCTCCTTTTTTTCATCCCCCGGATCCGCGCCTTGGATATTATTATGACTGTGTAACTATATCTGTATATGATGCAAACACGAGTAGGTAGCGCTACCTATATAAGGAATTCAACCCTAATGTGAGGAATAGCCTCACAAGGGGGCTGCCTAATAACACTTGACCCCCTGGTCGTACAAAACAGAGAAAAAAAGATAGTATTAAAAAGGCGCCGGCAGATAAGGATATATTCTCCAACAGGAAGAAATCGATATGGACTCCATACGGTAGAGATGTGCTTAAAGAATATAAAAAAACACAAAACATGTAAAAAGTGTAATACTGTAAATACAACGAAAACATATAATTTGACACCATTTGACACCAATACTATTAAATAAATATTTTTTTCATGCTGAGATCAAGGGTGACTAGGAATATACAACATTTAATAAAATGTTTAAAAACACTGGACATAAAGAACTATCACAAATTATACCACAATTTAATGACATTATTAGGACAATGGTAAGGACCATTAATCCATCTGCACCAGTGGAGTGCCCACTCACCGAATGAAAAGAAACAGGCGGTGGATATATCTGAGAGTATCGCCCTCTCTTTTCAGCTCACACAGCTACTGCATCAGGTTCAGGGCCAATGATGGCTGCACACGCCAGGCTGCGTGTGTTTCCCCTGGCCTCGTTTCTCCTTCTTGCCGCTGGTGGTGGATTTCACGGAACAAATTCGTGTACCTCACACGCTATTGCGCCGAGTTCGCCATCATCTTGGCCCTGACACCTGAATTCTGCTGTGTGAGCTGAAAAGAGAGGGATACTCTCAGTCTATCCACCGCCTGCTTTTATCTTTCGTCCGTGAGTGGGCACCTACTCCACCTGGTGCAGCTGATTATGGTTCCCTTACCTATTGTCCTAATAATTGTCATTTAAATTGTGTTTATATTATTTGTATATGTTCTTAATGTCCAGAGTTTTAAACTATTTTATTAAATGTTGTTATATTCCTATCACCCTTGATCTCAGCTGATATTTATATTAATTATATTGGTGTCAAATTATATGTTGTTCGTTTTGGTATTTACCGTATTACTATGTTTTTGTTTTTTTTTATATTGTTCTTTAAGCACATCTCTACCATCTGGCAGTCCCTATCGATTTCTTCCTGTTGGAGAATATATCCTTTTCTGCCGGCGCCTTTTTAATACTATCTTTTTTCTCCTATATCTGTATATGAGATACACCTCATTAAGGGGGCCTGATCCGGGAAGCAGGGGGTCCCGGACCTGAAACCAATGCTGTTCAGCTCCGAGACCCCCTGCACATGTACATATGAGCAAAGTTGTTTATAATACTAAATTTTTTGCTGATGTTTGCGCTGAGAGAGCGGCTTGTCTCTCTCTGCTGCAAACATCTATCGGCAGGCTTGTCTCTCTCTGCAGCAAACATCTATCGGCACAAAAGGCGTATGGGAAGGCTTATCGGAGCCAGGCTGTATCGGCACAGCGTCATCGGCGTTTTGCTTTCGCATGGATTCGGCAGGGATCGGCATGGATTCGGCCCTTACTGAATACTGCGAGGGTAAATCGCCAAAAAAAGGCCTATCCGCAACCCTTGCCGAAAAGATTTTATCGGGGCTTACTGCATGAGGCCCGTAATGTTTTAATTTCAGCATTTTTCTGTAATCCTTAACCATTTATTTGTAGATTGGTGTCTATATATATATATATATATATATACTGCACCGACACACTTTATTCGAGCAAATACCCAATATGTACCTGGCAGATACCTGAATGCGCCGCGCTCCTACACCTCCTGACAGAGCCCCGTTGCGTTTGAATACAATGAAGCAGCAGCAATAATCTCATCATCATCTCATCTCATCATCATCATCATCAATCACAATCATCAGCCATCATCATCATCATCTCCCCAGCACCCTTCATCATCATCCTCATATACCCACCCCCCTGCATCTCCCATCACCCCTGCATCCTCCATCCCCTCATATCACTCCCTAAGCATCTCTCATACATCACCTCCCGGCATCTCCCATACTGGTACATAAGCCCCCCTGCATCTCCCATATATCACCTCCCCCCCTGCACCCTCACTCCGCATCTCCCGCATGCAGGCTGTGGCGGCGGAGGAAGGAATGCAGGAGGTAGCTAGGGGCAGGAGGCATACAGGAGGCGGCGGTGGCGGGACTGCACACATGCGCTAAATAGCAGCAGGCACCGGAAGTGCCGCACTGTTAGAGCGCGGCTGTAAGCTGGCTCTGGGGGGCGGGAGGAGGGAAGCCAGGGAGAGCAGGAAACTGCTGGGGCGGCTAGGCGGACCCCTGCGACTGCTCCACGGAGCCCGCATTGAGATCACTGCGCTAAGGTAATGAAGGGATTAAACCAAGTACCTGTTTGTTGGGGGAAGAAAGGGTGGGGTGAAGGGTGTAGTTGCCCAGGAGGGTTGCGGGAGGGTTAACCCATGAATTACCTTACTACCACAGGAGAACTAGCCACCTGGGAGGCTACCCACCCACCCCGGGACAACTACCCCCAACAAACCCAACACCCCCGCCCTTCCCCACAGAATGGGCAAATGCCCCAGTAGCCCAAATATAGGAGGGTTGCCTGAGGGGTTAGCCCCTTAATTACCTTAGCGGCTATTATTCTTCAAAGGTAATTCATAAGAACACCCCTCCCACAACTGTCCCAGGATGCCTAACCACCCGTGGGGCAACTACAGTACACCATTCACCCAGACATTAAATGGCAGTAACCCTTTAATTACCTTAGCGGTAGTAAACGCTAACATAATTAAGGGTTACTGGTGTTTTAATGGTTTTGCCCTTTCTTTTCAATGATGAGGAAGGAGGATGAAGATGAGGAGGAAGATGGCCTCATCTGGCAGGGGTAAGTAAAACATTATTATATGGGGGGGTGGGGGTCTTTTAAAAATGTATTGAGGTTGTGGGGGTCTTTTAAAAATGTATTGAGGCGGTGGGTTCTTTTTAATATGTATTGGCAGGGGGCATTTTTAATATGTATTGGCGGGGGCGGTTATTTTAATTATGTATTGCGGGGTGGGGTTACATGTATTTAGGGGGGTGGGGTTTTTTGGTATGTATTTTGTGGGGGGGATTGAGGGAGAGTTTGGTAATTGATGGAAGGTAGGGGCGAGTGAGAGGAGACAGGGGGGAGTGAGTGAGGAAAAGAGGGAGTAAGAGCGAGATGCAGGGGAGATAAATACATGCGAGGCGGGAGAGGGGGAGAGGGGGAGAGTGAGTGAGACGGAGGGGAGAGAGAAATACATGGGTAGAGGGTGGGAAATAGAGGTGGCTCGTGAGGTGTGAAATTAACCTAAGGCCGCGCTTATAGTGCCGGCGACGCTGATGTCACGCTGCAGTTGCTGGAAAAATCAAATTGAAGCGACTTCCAGCGATCGTGACCAAGCCATCACGCCGTCTTGTCGCTCCTACTATAAGTCATTATACATATACATTTGTTTTGACGCGACGTCGCCAGCACTATAAGCGCGGCCTAATATGTGTTAAACAGATAGGGGTTCTCCGATATTTTTCTAAATACTTCAAGGGTTCCTCCAAACAAAAAAGGTTGGGAATCACTGCCTTATCGGCTAGCCACTAAGGTAATGAAGCTACTTTTATTATTATTTTTATTACGTTGTACTGAAGCAGGGGTCTCCGGAGCTGAACCGCCATAATTTCAGCCCAGGGGACCCACTGCTTCCCAAATTACAGACCCCGGTATGGGGTGCCAGCATTTCTCTGCATGTTCAATTCTCCCGCGTCATGTGACAGGGACATTTAACCCTTTGCGGTCCGATTAAATTTTCATTAAGTGCGCCAGTAGGTCTAATTTAATTTTCTGAAAAAAAATCCACAAACAGCTTCTTTTTTTTTTGCACACAAACTCACAGCACACACTCACTACTCACAGCACACACTCACTACTCACAGCAAACACTCACTACTCACAGAACACACTCACTACTCACTACTCACTGCACACACACTGCACAAACGCACGCAATCACTGCACACACTCACTACTCACAGCACAAACTACTCACTGCACACACTCCTCACAGCACACACGCACACACATCTCTTACTGCACCCATGCACACACTCACTACTCACTGCACACATGCAGGCACCACTCCCTACTCACTGCACACATGCATGCACTCACTACTCACTGCACGCACTCCCTACTCACTGCACACACACTCACTACTCACTGCACAGACTCACTACTTACTGCACACACTCACTACTCACTGCACACATGCACACACTCACTGCACACACACACACACTTACTGCACACACACATGAACTCACTGCACACACGCACTCACTACTCACTGCACACACTCACTCCTCACTGCACATTCACACACTTACTACTCACTGCACACACTCACTACTCACTGCACACACACGCACTCACTACTCACTGCACACACTCACTACTCACAGCACACACTCACGCACTCACTGCACGCACGCACGCACTCGCTGCACACACGCACGCACTCACTGCACACATACACTCACTACTCACAGCACACATGCACACACTCACTGCACACACGCACTAACTCACTATTCACTGCACACACTCACTGCACACATGTCCTCACTACTCACTGCACACACACTATTCACAGCACACACGCACGCACTCACTGCACACACGCATGCACTCACTACTCACTGCACACACACACTGCACACTGACACCACCCCTCCCCCCTCTCCCTACCCCCTACCTCAATTCCTCCGGTGTCAGCTGCTGGGAATCATCGTGGGGCTGCCTGCGGGGATTGGTGCCAGTCTGCTGGCGGCGATCGGTGCAGGTCTGGGGGGGGGGGGGTGGTCGGATCGGCGCCAGCCTTTAGGGATGGGCGGATTGGCACAGACCTTTGGGGGTGGGTGGATCTGCGCAGGGCTTTGGGGGTGGGCGGACCGGCGCAGGCCATTGGGGGTGGGTAGATCGGCGCAGGGCTTTGGGGGTGGGCGGACCGGCGCAAGCCTTTCGGGGTGGGCGGACTGTTGCAGGCTATTGGGGGTGGGCAGATCTACGCAGGGCTTTGGGGGTGGGCGGATCTGCGCAGGGCTTTGGGGGTGGGCGGGTCTGCGCAGGGCTTTGGGGGTGGGCGGTCCGGCGCAGGGGGAGCAAGGGGGAATGCGGGGGATGTGCTGACGGCGCCTCACTCCACATCTTCCCCTCCCTCCTCCCGATCCGACATTTGACCTTAAGTACAAAACTATTTTGCCGGATATACTCCGACATTCGACCGGAAAGGGTTAAGCTTGCAGGATGTTATCCATTAGGTATTCCTGAATATTATCCCACACTAAACCTTAAAGAAGTTTTCCACACAACTGATGTCAGGCCCCAGTTGTGATCTAGCTCCCTTTTTAAATATAGGCCCCTCATCTACTTTATCCCAATCTTGCGGTACTGAGCCTGTGGAAATTGAGACTTTGAATATTACATGTAATGGTTTGGCTATTACTGAACTTAACTCCTTAAGAACCCTTGAGTCAGGTGCTTTATTTACTTTAATTTTATTAAAACGCCTATGCACTCAGTTAACCAATTGTCTGTTAATATAGAGGTTATGGCTTCCTCCTATTGCACTATTTTTGCAAGTGACATCTCCTTGGTTAATACAGAGACAAATAATTGATTGAATACTTCTGATTTTTCCTTATCTTAAAATGAAAGGGATACTCTCTTTTCTAATCTTTTTGTTGTTAAGGTACTTAAAGACATTTTTAGATTTGAACTTACTTTCTGTTGCAATCCTTTTTTTCATTTTCAATTTTTGCTAATCTGATATGATGCCTCCATCCCCTTTTGACTGTAAAGGGCCTATTCTAGTAGCTTGGATAAAATTGCTGCTATCTCGGTGTGGCATTACCCCACCAAACGGTTTGACATTTGTGTTATCACGGTATTCAGAAAGAATCAGAAATCATTTCCACAAGTCTCAAACCGTAAGGTAGGAAAATACCAATACCGCTCGAGATGGTATCTCAGCCTCTCTCAAAGTTCTCCCCCTTGCGATCTGGCCTCAGTCTGTAAGAGCTGCACAGAGAGAGCCGTATCTCCCTGCACAGCACTTACAGGCGACCGCAAAGTTTTTATTTTGATTTTAATAACAGTGTACTGTAGCAGGGGTCTCTGGAGCTGAACCGCATTAATTTCAGGTCTGGGGACCACCTGCTTCATAAGATACAGACCCTGGTATGGGCTGCCGGTATCTTCTATGCATTTAAATGTCCCGGTCACGTTATGTGGGAGACTTAAACATTGCATGGGGATACCAGCACCCCATACCGGGGCCTGTAACTTGGGAAGCGGGGGGACCCCAGGGCTGAAATCAATACGGTTCAGCTCCGGAGACCCCCTATTATAGTACTCTGTTATTAAAATGTAAATACAAACAGCTTAATTACCTTAGCGGCTAGCCGCTAAGGCAATGAAGGGGTTAAACCTGAATACTAGGTTTGTTGGGGGTACAGGGGTGGGTGAAGGGGGTAGTTGCCCAGGGTGGGTGTTTAGACCTACTGGGAAGGTTGCGGGAGGAGTTAACCCCTTCAATATCATAGCTGTGGTAACCGCTATGGTGATGAAGGGTTTAACAAGTCCCTCTACCCACTCTCATGTATCATGATGTATTTTCTGGTGACATTATTTTAAAGGGAGGGAAGCATAGCTTTCCTAATTGGCTGGCTTCCCTCCCTTTAAGACAACGTCACATCCTTTAAAAAAGGAAAAATGTCACATGGTACACCAGCCAATCCGATTGTGGGTGTTCCATTTGACACTCAAATGTGACATTACAGGCCTTATATAAGGCCTGTCCCATCTCATTTGAGTTTTAGAAGCCGACAGGACAAAATCAGCCCTATTGGATTACAAATAAAGAAGACAGAAGGACAGAAAAGAAAGATGAAAAGAAGAAAAGAATGAAGAAATAAGAAAAGAATGAAGAACTCACAGGGAGACATCTCTTCAATCAAGATTTGATCACGGACTTCTTCGCATCAGCTATTGAGGATCATTGCGTCGAGGGTCAAGAGTTGGTGCTCATGTTGGACGGGGGTGAAGACATTAATGGTAAGAAAAATATTAAATGTATTTTATTTAATTGTGTATATATTTTTTTAGGTTGTCCATTGACTGCCAATGTGTTTATCTATGCCCCTTTCGGGCTCTAGATAAGTAAAGTGACAAGCAATGAATTTTTTGGCAAATGCTTGTTTTTATTTCATTGTAATTGTAACCCCTCTTTACTTTACCTCAGACTATAGAACCTGTCACTGAGGTGGGGGCCTAGGTCCTGTAACTTGGGGTTTAACTCTTATAGTGGGTGGTACACAGAGTGGGAAGCAGGAATAATTAGACACAACAAAACTGTAAGGAATTATAACAAACTTTATATTACTTTATCTATCATTTTGAACAGGGATACATACATTTTGCTACCACATAACCACACAGTATTTCTGCAATCCTACTAAACAAATCACTAACACTAACACTATCACTAACACTGCACCTCTGTCTTTATATATTTTTCAGTCACTGCATATTAGTTCACATACCCTGTTGATCAGACAGGGTATTTGTACAATAACCTTTCATTGGAGCTCTGGATTCAAGCAGATGCAGGCTGATGCTGCTTCTTACAGTTAATTTGAAAACATAACCTGTGTTCCAATGCAGGGGACCTATTTCTTTCCTCTGGCTGTTAAATCCTGATATTTCTCATCTGAGCTATTGCAGTGCTCCCTGAGGTGTCACTGCACCACATTGTACTGGCCAGCAAAATCCACCAGTCTCCTCACTCCATGGATCGGCCAGGCCCTTGCAGAGTGTTCTGCAGCAGCCTCACCATATAAAAACAAACTGCCACCCAGTCCCCTCAGCAATCCTTTTCCAACTGTCACCAACTGCCATTCCACTGGCTAAGCACAGTCACATGGTCCAGTGAAATGTAATTCTTAAAGGGTCCATGTCCTGTGCTGATAGCAGACACAGGGGGTTACATCCTCCCCCTGCTGAAATGTTGATGTCCCCATCAACTAGGATAAACCAACAATACATTTATCTAATCTAACAATTAACTCCTCTCTAGGTACATAGCATCATAGGTACAGTAGATCCGATACTCGAACAGTTTTGAGAGATAGCATTTTGTTAACCCAGAATTTTGTACATTCCCAAACATCTCCTATTTCCAGATTCATGGGTACTAACCATAAGGACCTCAGTCAAAACTCCCGGTAAGTCGTAGGTCAGTCTCATGGGGGGGTCTAGTCTCTCTCTTAGGACGTAAGGTTAATACTACTTCCCTTTCCACCTGAGGGGACTCATATGGTACCGGTGACTCAGATATTGTGGGGCCTGCACTAGGGGAAGACTCACAGTCATCTATCACGATTTATCAGGACCTATGGGGGTAAATTCCTCTGCTCTGGGATCCAGTTCAAGAATAACAGGTTTTTTTTCTAAATCCTGAGACCATACTGATTCTATTTGGGGTCCCGGTCGAGGGGCAGGCAGTTCTTCCCTATTTAAAATATTTGCTAAGTACCCTAACATTCCTTCCCCAGGGTACCCCTCCTCTTGCTCGGACTCCCCATCACTGTCTTGCCTTTCCTGGCTAACTGGATTTGTACCAGAACCCTGTTCAATTGATCACTTCTATGGGGTTCTCTTGGGATGTTTTCTCTCTCAGGGCAGCACACTAACTGATCTATTGGCAGGAGGTGGTTTCTATGTAAATTCTTTGTGGGACCATTTTCCTTTTCAGGCCTCACTCAATAGACGGGGATAGACTCGATCCTTCCTCTGGATCAATATACTTTAAATACAAATATAGGATAAGTATCTGTCGTCTAAATTTAGCATAGGTTGAACTTGATGGACATATGTCTTTTTTCAACCTCATCTACTATGTAACAATGTAGCATGTAGTGCAGTGGACATTTCCTGAACCATGCACAGATCACAGGGGTGGCAGACTAAAAATATGTCCACAGCAAGTGTGATTGGGACACTTCTTACAGGGATGTAAGCCACTGAGTCCTCCTTTCTCTCATCACCCAGTCCTCCTGCTTCTGCACACACAAACAATAAAGATGCCGACGCAAATGCAAGTCGTTACATGACACCTTTATATACCTATGTTTTTGCAAAATGTTGCATAAAGTACTTCTGGTTACGCAACATTTTACTTTATGGCTCTGTGAAACCTATATGCTGCTGTTTCTCTGTGATATTTTTCTGAACTCTTTTTACATGAGCAACATTATTACCTGTTGAGACTTGGCAACATGTTTTACACGTAAACAAATTAATAAAAGGCTGAACATTTTGTGACTGCATTTAGTTTCACAAATTTTTATTTAGAACCTCAAAGATGGCTTTTTACCTGTGGTGTAATCAGAAAAACACACAGTATATAAGGCTCATGAAGGAGAAAGTTATCATTCACAGCAGCAAAAATCTTCATACACTATGTAACCCTGTTTCCCCCACCCAATCTCACATAGGTCCTCTCTATGGGAAACTCAATCTGGTTACATGGCTTAGTGTGGTGCATACCTGCTGGTAACAGGGGGCTCTGGTTCTCCCGCATGATGTTATAGGGGAAGAACAGGACACAGCTCTGGGGTCTTGCCCGCATAGTACTCACATGTGCAGCGCCTCCATCTCGTGCAGCCCCCAGGTGTATGGGGAGAAGTCTCTGCAGAAGAATCTCTTCCCCCTCCTCCTAATAGACTTCACTCTTAGGCAGGAGGTATAAAATAACACAGGATTCTTTATTTGGTCTTTCTGTATTCAGCAGCCTCAGATGGTAGCAGTTATTAGGGTGTACACCGTCAGGATGTCCCTGTATCCACTCCCAGCCAAAGGGCACCGAGAGTGGTCCTTGCTTTTCCCTTATCCCCTTATGGGATAAGAGGTATTGGTTTCCTACCACTCCCCTAAGGGAGGGCCTTAAACTGCCAGAGCCCTGACACCTTAGTTGGGTAAACCTTGCCTTCTCACGGTAGAGGCAGACTGGCTAAATCAGGAAGTACACTGCATTAAGTACAGATCCAGTACGCAGCACCCCTGTGCCTCTCATTGGACACAAGGCCTGATGACACTACCTTCCCTGACTCACTGCACTGCAATGAGTGGGGAGACCCATAATTACTCCTGGCTAACCTACCTTTACTAGGCATTACTGCCAGGAGGAGGACAGAATAATAGCCCAAAACATATCAGGGCTACAACTATAAATACCTCTAAGACTGAGTTAGGGTGAAGGAATGTACAGTATATAGCAGCATTGTCTTTAAACCATTGATCTATTTATTATAAGTTGATGCCTGAATGTACAGTATTTCCCACCTGCACCCCCATACTATATGATGCACTTTCTAGTTGGTCTGAAAAAGGTATTACAACCTGCACACAAATCCACTTTTCCGTGGGAACAATAATAGTATTATATTCCTACTTTATTCTGTGAATTTCTACATAGTTTAAATACAAGTTTTGAACTTTTAGTTGCAAACACATTTAATCAATATGTACTCATTCCTGCTTATGCTCCTTTTTCACTTTTCTTTTTGATTATACATCCTATTATGAACACACATGAAAGATATATCATTAGCATCTTTATCTAAATAATTCATCCACACAAGTACTAAAAAAAATTCGATAATTAGGAAGATGGTGAATTTACAGTGTCTTTTGAATCAATTTGCACCTGTAGCATATGCATGAATTTTTCTTTTTGCATCTAACAGTGATCTTTTGAGCACACAGGTAAATACCACATCAGCCCTAGTGAAATTAAGTACTGTACTGCAACTAATTACTGTACTGCAACTCAAATCTGGAACATTTATCCATGCAAACATTTATACATCTTATTATACTATGATGCAAAGTCAACTGATGCAGATTGGGTAATTTTTGGAGCACTGCTCCAGTTTGCACCACTTCATACATAAGGCCCTATACAGTATATGTTAATTAAGTCATTTTAATCCATTACACAATTTATGCTGTTGTGGCATGCAGGTCTTCATTACACTGCAATTTGCTGTTGTCCATCCAGCTACAGTATGTAAGGATTCACGCTTTATCTTGCAACACAAAACAGCCGTGAAATTTAATAAGTACATAATTGGTCAATTTACCCAAGTAAAGAATTGCCACCACAGAGACCCCGATTAAGATTTTCTTAGGCAGTGCCCTTTGACAAATAGAGAAAATCCATGCGAAAACCTCTTTTAACTCTCGGTGGTTTAATCAGAACAGTTTCTTCCATTACTCTCCAGAGCTCTGTTGCTAGGCAACAGCATCTTTTCACTGCTGACAGGAAAGCACCGAGCATAGGATACATTTCTACTTTGTCAGGTGGATAATTGGACGGCTGTGTGAGGGTAGACGAGAGAAAAATGACACCTCGTAAAATCCTTCTGGTAACAAACCGTATTAGCCTTAGAATAAATCCTGGATTTATTAAAAACGCATGTGGTTGATCCTCCCATGAATATTTGTATTATTGCTGTCATACAGCTTGCCACAAGCTTATACACCCCTCACCTCTTCTTCCAGCTCTGTTTTATTATTCATTTGTTGTTGGTGGCTATTTCCCTTGCTTTGTTTATCTACAGAGTGCATTGGGTAAGGTGCTGCAGTCTGATGAGGAAAGACATCATACCATATACTGCAGCTAGGTGAAGCACTGTGGATTACGCCGTTCTAGCAACTTCGTGAAATGAAAAGCTGTAATATTTGCCAACTGTGCTACACCTTATTTCTTCCACAGACTATTTTTAAAGGCAGCGTCACATAAAAAAATTTAATTCCTTATACTGTGGGTTCTTTCTTTACCGTAAGGGACCTACAGTAAATGCCATGCTTTTAAGAGGAACAAAAAACAGGACCGCCGACAAGGGGGGACCGCCAATACAGCTGTCCCTGTATATGCATCTAGAAATCATGGAGTATGCTCTGGAGAACGCATGAGTTGCAGTCTCACATCCGGAAGTAAACAGTCGGTTATGGGTTCAGGTGGCGAGTGCCCCCTTAGCTATTTGCTACAATGTGTTTGTCCAGTGTGAGCGCACGCGTGCACATAAGCGCACGGCGCTCAGCTGCTTGCAGAGACAAGTACATTTGTTTCTGATGTTCGCTGGCGTGTCACATAAGTGGTTAGCCCAATGAGGGCGAACCAGCTCCGTGACGTCATGGCCACGCCCCCGAGCATGCAACTGGCTGGCCACAAATCCCCCAAGCAAAATGAGCGCAGAGTTTGAGAGCCAGCGCACTCTCACAGGCATGAAATGGGAAGAAGAGCTATAGAAATGGAGAGAAAAAGGAGAAAATAAACGAGAAAAGAGAAATACATACGTCTTAGTCCCCGGTGTTGGCGCTGCACGTGCGCCTGCCAGGATAGCCGGCACATGCAGCTCTATTCCCCGGTCTGTGTAGAGCTGCAGGGAGAAAGATTGGGGGGCATGACGAGGGCATAGCGGGGGGCGCGGCCATGACATCACCGAGCAGGTTCGCCCTCAATGGCTGAACTGCAGGGGGGCGTGGCCAGCGTTCCGTCGCCAGATCTGAACACAGTTTTTCTGTCTTCAGAAAAATCTGGTCACGCAACATGGGCCCAACCCTGGAAGTGGGCCCGGCCCCATTGAGGGGCGGGTCTTGTCCCTGCAGCGCACACCTTAGCAGGCACTGCAGCAGGCAGCAGGGACATAGCCCAAGGCTGCGGTCCCATTAACTACTACAGCGCATGCCTCGGCGTGAGCTGTGCGATCACGACCCGCCCCCCCAGTACCTCTGGTCCCAGTTCCTACCTTGTCGCGCACCTTTCCCCAGCTGTGCGTGACATGTTTTCAGGCAGGCAGGGGAATTTGAGTTCAGTGTTTGCGACCGAGTCGTGGCCACGCCCCCGCCGGGCGGTTCAGCCAATGAGGGCGAACCAGCCGTGGGACGTCATGGCCATGCCCCCGCAAACCCACCATCACGCCCCCTCCCGTCGCAAACCTTCCCTCTCCCCCCAGACCGCAGATCGCGGTGTAGCGCTGTGCACGCGCCACGCCCCCCCGCCGGGCACACGTGCCACAGTGAAGACTGGGGACTCACCCTAAGAGGGAAAACAGAGAGACATAAGAGGGGGGAGAGAGACATCAGAGGGGGGAGAGAGGCATACAGAGCGTGAGAAAGATGTGAATGGAAAGGACAAAAAGATGTTGGGGAGAATAGAATAATGAGTGTTAAAGAGAGGATGAAGAAGAAGAGAAAATCCAAAAAAAGACAGAGGGAGCAAAGATAAACATTTCAGATTAAATCAAGAAAATGGCATGAATGGGAAGAGCAAGGCTTTGGAAGAGAGCAAAAAAGCGACAAGAGAGGGAAAAGGGGGAAACACAGGAGGGGAGAACAGAGAGAAAAAAGGATATGAAGGGTGTAAGAAAATAAAGAAATGCTGGGGAATACAGGAGAGGAAGACATACTGGGCTGGAAAGAGAAACATTAGTGTTAAAGAAAATTACATGAAGGCAAAAATTAGAGAGAGTCAAGAGGGCCGGGGAAGAAAAGAGAAAGACAATGGAGGAAAGATTGAAAAAGAGAAAAAGAAATTGAGAAAAACATTAGGGGAAGGAATGAAGAAAAATAGTTTGGGGGTAGTTAAAGAGTGAGGGACATGAGGGGGAAAGAAGAGAAATATGAGAGGAGGGAATAACAGAGACTGCCACGAGGAAAAAATGGAATTACAGTACATGAAGGGTGTGAGAGAAAAAAAAACATTGGGAGGGGGGGGATAGAGAAAGGAATAAAAAGGTTGGAGCAAATAAAGACATATGACAGGGCAAAGTTGACCGAAATATAATTATGTGCTACAGTAACTGTCATTGAGAAAAGCCCCATTCTGTACATTTGTCCTGGGCCTAAAAAATTATGTTGGCCGTATAAGAAATATTCACTTTTATGATGTCTAAGAAACGGTTTGTAGGCAAACGCACTGCACAACAATTTGTAAATACAGGTCAAGTTGATCTAAAAGGCATCATTCAAGGACTGTTCTCCTGTCTTTAACTATGTATTCCTACCACCTTAGCAGGAGAAACATATTCCACTAAAACAATAACCACAGATGGACACAGCACATGCCCTCGGGCTGCTATCCAAATGCTTCATAGCAGATTATTGCTGCTCTACTCAAATCTCAACAGGATGTAATCTTATTCCTGCAGTGCAATTTGTTTATAATATTTCTGGAAATAAAATGGAATGTTAAAACCTTTCGCAGTTAAAGCACTGAAACAGACTAATGTGCCTAATCAGATACTTTCTGGATTCTCGTATATCTACAAAAAAAAAGTCTCTAATCTATATATATATATATATATATATAGATAGGTGATATTTTTTTGCGTATTTGTATCTGCCTCGGATTGGCCAATTCCTGTGATCCGCAGATCAGTCCAATCCGCCATTTCCTATTTTTTTTTCTATCCGCACAACTGATTAATAATTTGAACCAAAAACCGCAATCTGAGATCCGCAGATGAGGAGGAGCCGGGGAGGAGTGTAAATAGAGGTTTAGAGCCTCAAGCTTAAGCCATTTGTTGCAGGGTTTAATTTTGGGTTTATATTTAATTATAGCTTAACAATAATTATAGCTTAACAATAAAAAAAAAAGGATCTATTTAATAATAAAAATGCTACTCATAAACAAGAGACCAGTACAAAAAGTTTTTTTCAAAAACATAGTAAACGTTATCAGGACAATAATAGTGGTCATGAGAAGGGAAATCATATACAAATATAGTCATAAAGAAAGTAACCGTGAGGACAGTTGGACCACGGTAGGCAAGACTAGAAGATTTGATTATTAGAAAAACCATAAAAGGAGAGAGGAACAAAATACAGATTTCGAAAAACATTCTTTAAAAATAAGTACTTTTGAACTACCTATGGCTAATAGATTTAAAAAATTAGATGAAGTGCAAAGCGATAGTGATAATGATCTGGGACATTTTTTTTCCGAAGGTGGAAATCAAGAAACAGGAAAATAAGTTGGGATTTGGACAATCCACCCTCAATGTTAAGACCATCTCCTCTGTCGAGAAAAAGATCCTATTCCAAAGAGGTAAGCGAGGGGGGAGAAAGTCCACCAACAAAGAGGGGTACCCTGAATCAGAGACACTAATATCCCATGGGATTTTTAATCTTTCGTCGTTAAAAATTGATTTTTCATTATTTGTGTTAAAAAAGGGTCTTTCCTGACGTATGCGATTTTTGTACAACACTACAAATGTGAATGATCAGTAAGGCGAGCTACTTATATGAATAAATGATTTCCGGTGTACTGTAATGCTTAACAATCTCCCCTACCCTTTTTCCCTTCCGTACCCCAATTTTACAATTAAAATCTATGTTTTAAAAAAAAAAAAATAGAAAGGGTCTATCATTTGCATCAACAAGTGACCCTAGAGAATTTGAGTTGCATATTGACTTACAAAGTTTGTGAGAAAACTAACTCTGCATAGACATTTTAATGGCCCTGTAAAAGAAATAAACAATTTAGATAATGTACAATCTAATGAAGAAACTGAAGATTTGCAAGTAATTGATCCCATACAAGATCTAGAGGATCTATTAAGAGAGAGTGACCCTGATTTTATTAACAGTAGTAGCTATTTCCATAGTGGGTATAAACAAAAATCAGTTTTCTTCCCGTATTTTGCTGGAGGCCAATACATAGAGCTATTTGGCAAGTTAGTAGAACAGGAACTCAAACACCTGTGTAATGATAAAAGACCATTCTCATATTCCAATCTGAATTCGAGTGAACTACAAAGTATCAAAATATTAAAAGATAATCGTAACATTGTGGTACAATCAGCAAAGGGGAGGATTAGTTATTTAGAATACCATGGAATATCACAAAGAGGCTGTTAAAATTTTGTCAGATAATACTTTGTATAAAATATTACAAACGGATCCCACTAAGGCCTTCACCTTACTCTTGAAATCACATTTAGATTTGGCATTAAATGTGGGGATCTTAACTAAGGCAGAATTTGAGTTTTTGTTTATTCCAGCTCCTACTATCCCTATTTTTTACTATATACCCAAACGTCACAAATCCCTCACGAATCCCCCAGGTCACCCTGTTATTTCTGGCATTAGTTCTATTATGTCAAATGTATCTTTGTATTTGGATTCTTATTTACAGCCTTTAGTCACATCACTCCCTTCTCATTTGAAGGACACCACTATGGTATTGCAGATCTTGAGTGAATTCCCTTGGAGTGAGGGATATAGACTGGCCACTTTGGATGTGCAGGCCTTATACACCAGTATCCTTCACTCCAAGGGAGTGACGGCTGTTCAACACTTTTATATGGTTAATTAGAATTTACCACGTTTACAAATTGATTTTATTTTAAAGTCTATTGAGTTTATTTTAACTCACAATTATTTTTTGTTTGATTCAGTATATTATTTGCAGATTCTGGGGACAGCAATTGGGACATCTTTTGTCCCATCATTTGCGAATTTATATCTGGGACAGTGGGAGTCAGAGTATGTGGTCAGTGTGCCTCCTCCACCGCTCAAGCTGTGGAGGAGGTACATAGATGACATTCTAATTATCTGGGAGGGCAGTGAAGGCTCTTACCTGGAGTTTGTATTAGCCCTCAATGATAATGAGTATAATCTCAAATTCAGTGTTATGAATAGCACTAAAGCTGTTAAATTTCTGGTCCTTGAAATTTTCAATGAGGATAACGGTATTCAGAATAGAATGCATTTCAAAGACACGTGTGAATGCTTACCTGCACCCCACTAGCGGTCATGATCAAAAGTGTATAACCAATAACCCTTATTATCAATACGGATTGGAGCTGTACCATCCGACCCTAAAATGTGATGTCACAGGCCTTTTATAAGTCTTTACAAAATAGAGTCCTCCTTGGTGCTGGTACCTGTTACTCTTGCACAATGCAGTACATAAAGAAATGGAAAAAAAAGTGTAGAGAACAATAATAAGGTATTACAGTACACAATTTAAAGGACAAAAAACACCTCTATGTAATTTACCAAAAGCATATAATAGGTGCACAAAATTAAATCAAATAACTGGTGACTGGCAGTAATTTGTCAACACAACATATACACCTGTACACACTTAGAGTGGATCTCAATGGATAATTAACCCTTTGTCCACCAATACTTAAAATACACCGCACTGCACCAGGAGATTTCCTGCACATGGGCTACCAAACAGAGAATCGGAGCAGACTGCACTCAATACAAACTCAATGACAGGGATATGATGACTTTGAGGAGCATGGGGGGGGGGTGTACTTGATGACTCATCCGTTCAAATATCACTTTTTAAGAATGAGGAGGATTCTGGTGATGAGGATGTTGCCGATACTGTTAAAAACTGATTTAAGTGGCATTGGTGGTTGTGGTGGTGGGGGTATTGCTGCCCTGAGCAATGGGGATGAATATTCAGAATGGTTCAGATAAAAGTGATGACACTGATTTCACGATTGTGAAAATACAGATTCAATGACAAGAAAAGCATTCAATGCAAGCGGTACTAATGCTAATAACAGCAAACCTTTATATTTATTATTTAATCAACAGAAGCCATCATCATCAAGAATAGATAACAGAGGTTGTAATAAATCAAACTTTTCCGGTTGGGCTAAAGTTGGTATTGGGACCCCTGCTTTTTAAGTTGTTTATTAATGATCTTGAGGTTGGCATAGAGAGCAAAGTCACTAAATTGTGTAAAGGTACTGGAATCAGAGCAGGATGTAATTTCTCCCCAGAAGGACTTGGAGAGACTGGAAACTTCGACAGGTAAATGGCAGATAATGTTTAATTTTTAATACAGACACAGTACATTGTAAGGTTAAGCATTTGGGAAACAAGAATATACAGGCAACTTACTAATTAAATGGGGATAAATTAGGAAAATCCTTGATGGAGAAGGATTTAGGAGTGCTTAGCAATATTGCCCAAAGTAATACAGTAGCTGCAAAGGCAAACAAGATCTTATCTTAAGACCACACCTTGAATATTGAGTACAATTTTGGGAACCACTCCATAGAAAAGACATTATGGAACTACAGAGTGCAGAGAAGAACCACCAAATTAATAAAGTGGATGGATAATTTGATTTTCAGGTAGAGGCTGGCTAAATGAGATCTGTTTACATTAGAAAACAGGCGTCTAAGAGGGGATATGATAACTATATACCAATATATTCAGTGACAATACAAAGAGCTTTCAAAAGAACTGTCAAGGATAAAATATGGAGATCATATCTCTACGCTTTATAGAAACCACTCGTCTCCATCTTATATCTGTTTGCTGTGCTTTTTTACTAATACTGTTTTCTATCCGAGGTGACCGTGAAATTCCGCTTGCACAGACTCTGGCCAACGCAATAAAGAAGTAGCAAAGTGACCTAAAGCCGACTGATTACAGAGAAAACGAAACATAACTTCAGAAAGCAAGGACACACGGCATTCCTGTGAAACTTGCATCAGCCGACAAGACCCCCGCCCCCATCGTGCCTTTTTTCTACTAACTAATGTAATAATATAATTGGATAAGCTTTGCCGCATAATAGGTGTGGCATTGAATGATTGGCTAGTGTTAGCCTACTTTGATATAAATAGATTGTAATACAAAAACTCGGCAGTCTTGTCTTGACTACTTGTCTGAGGAAACTAATACGTGACTCTGTGTCATTATTGGGATCCGGGGTGCGCACCCAGACTCTAAGTTACATAATTTGGAGCCCACATCTGAGCAGTAGAGACCCTCGATTGAAGGGACCTTAACAGTTGGCGTAGTCGGCAGGGTCCTTGTGAAGGGACATCGGAACAATCCTGAACCCATCTCCATCCAAGGAGGACGTCCCCTGTCCGGACTGATCTGGGGGTCTGATCAACCTCTAAGGACAAGGTAAGATATATTCAGAATATATTTTTACCGAACTCCTGTCAGTCTGTTCAGGTTGGCGACACTTGGTTGATGGGCTAAGTATTGTTAATCTATACAAGACCATAGAGTCCGGTGGTTCCCGCCAAGGATTTATATAGTTGGTAAGGTCTTGTGCCTGCCAGATGTGTGGTTTACAGTACCGACATATCTTATTGCAACAAATACCGGCGGCATGCCGGGATCTGCCCCAGCTGCCGCCAGTAATGCACGCGCGCCGCCGCGTTCCCCCACTCACCCCCCCTCCTCATCGCGCGCAATTTGCACACCCTTCCGGACCCCTGTACCCCTTCTGCTCTGCCCCTCTGCTTCCCCGTACCCCCGCTTACCTTAATTTGATGTCCAGGGGTGTCGGGGAAGCCTGGGGAAGCCGGGGAAGATGGGGAAGCCGGGCGCGCATGTGACTGTGACGTCACAGTGCGCCGCCACGCGCCGCGGCTACCCGCTTCCCAGCCTCATACAGCCAGCGGCATTTGCTCGAATAAGAGCTGCCGCTGCTGTATGTTCATATGTCATAAGGGTTACGGAATAACGACATTATAAGTAGTTAGGGGACGAGTGTGTAAGGATATCTATTGTTAGATAATAGGAGGATCGTCCATACAGGTGACGGTCCGGGGAGTGTCTGCGCGCCTCCCCGTCTAGGTCAATTTATCGCTGAAGCTCAAGAGTCCAGGTACCGCCGGTAATTGGCGCACATGTCCGAGGTTGTTTTTAAAATAGACAATGTTCTCGCAGTTTTTAAAGAAGGATTTGCCTTCTGGTGCACGGGATTCCGTAACTCTTGTGACAGAACGGGAGGGAAAGAAGTATACCAAGAAATGTAAATTGTTGTTTAAAGTATTGGATTTACCCCCTACGGGAAGGTTGCAACCAAAAATGTTGAAAGATAGAATCCAGGCATGTAAAGGAATGTTGAAAGATGGAGGATTGTGGGAGAATGCTGAGAAATTTTTGAGTGTGGCTATTGAGCTTCAAAAGGAAGGTTTCACTGAAATAGAATGTGGAGGGAAAGATAAGAAAAGTTACTGTTATATGAAAGTACCCGAAAGTGACAAAACTACACCTTCTACCCCTAAAGTTGACCCTCCCCCGCCATATCCTCAAAATAGTCAGAAAAGTCCTGAGGTGAGATGAAGGAAGAGTTAGTGAGGGTTAGACTTGTGAGTGTTGATTAATGGAGAGAAATAGGTTTGTGTAGCTTGAGAAAGGACAGAATTGCAACAGGATAGCATAAATTTGTAGTGAATGAAGTCAGTGAAACTATAAAAGTTCAAAACAGGAAGCATTAAAAAGAACTGAGTGGAGGGAAATAGCATGAGCGTGTGGAGTTATTTGTGTGTTAAGAAGTTATATGAACCTCAGCTATATAAAAGCCTGTTGGTTAATTTTTGAAAGGTCATAAAAAATGTAGTTCTTAGGGCTCTGGATAAAGCTCCATGTATTTAAACTTTAAGCGAAAGTTCCAATCCAATAATTATTATTTTTCAGAAAGAAGCCGTGGTGTACCTTTATCTTATCTTTTCAGGGTCAATTGGCGAAACGCCCAGAAACGAAATGGCTCTTTGCCCGGAAACAAGTCTTATAGAATTATTTTTTCTTTAGTCAGATGAATATGCAGTGTCTTTAAAATTATAAAGCTGACCATGTGCTCAGCACTGTGCAAAGAGATTATATAAAGCAAGACATTAGTGTGAAGTCTTATACAAAATCATTTGTCTATTAACTGAATATGTGATGTATGTTATAACGAATTAACCATTTATTTTTTCCAAAGGTGTCCGTAAGCAGTGGTTATTGTAAAAATTGCTGTGTAATCTAGAATGGGTTTGCCAGAAAGGGGTGAATTTGGGAGTCACCTCTCATTTGTGGGTGTGTCTTGTGTATAGGGTTAAATACAGGGGATACATAGTTGCAAAAGCAGTTACATAAGTGAATAAGGTATGTAAAAAGCATTTCACTTTTTAAGCAGAATAGTTACAGTGGAGTGTTTGGGGTAAAAGCCAGATAGGGAGTGGCTAGGGAAATTTGTATGGGTAAAATAATTGCTTAAATTGGGAGGGAATATTTTTCCATAACAGTGGATAGTATTGGGAAAAGGGATATTGGCCTGTAGTTTGAGACAGTGTTTTTTGTCCCCACTTTTGAAGATTGGGACAAACTCTGGTAGTTTCCCAGGTCTTAGGGATATGGCCTGCAGACAGGATAGAATTAATTATGGAAACAAGTGGTTAGGCAAGATGAGGCCCTAAAGTTTCAGGAACTTAGATTGTATCAAAGTCAGGTTCACAGTGGCTACTTAGTTTTAATTTGAGGAACATTAATAGGGAATACCTCTGTCTATATGTGGATGCTAAGACAGGAGTAAACACATTGATACAAGAATTTAGTCCTAGGTATAAATTATCTCCCTATGAGACACATATGGGATGACTTATGACTATCAGCAGTCCAAAGGAACGAATTAAGGACCATGTTATTGGTAATAAAACAATAAGTTGTATGCAACTAATACATTTTTTGAGTCTCTCTAGGCATAAGGTATGATAAAAGTGTACCTACACGGGACCGAGTTAAAGGTCAAGTAGTTCCTAAACAAGCATGCTTTTCATCTCAGGTGAAAAGGCCTAAAGTAACCACCAATACAGCAAAGTCAAAGCGGCAGAGTCATTTTCCTGGACCCAAAGTACAGTAAAGCTCGTTCCAGCTCCACCAAAGACCAGAGTCACCTAAAGCACAGCCGCATCAAGTTAACGTCTTGCCGAGTCAAAACTCTAACCGTTAACCAACGAGGAAAATAAGACACCAGGCTAAGGCCAGGTTTTATCAGAACTTTTCATTTTTGCAGAGACTCAATATTTTTATTCTTTAGAGTGTGTTAAGTTAGAAATTTAAGGTATATGTAGAATTGAGCCTTGATGGGAGGATTGGTTTCCTGGAAGCGTGGCTTGTGAAAGCTCTTGTATGTGTTTTGGCAGTACTCATCACTCTCTATGTATGTGTCATGTGCAGCAAAACTTTGATCCAGAAGTGTGCTGCACCTCCACCGAAAGGAGGGGGTCACCCAGGGGCGTGTGTCAGCCACAAGGAAAGGATCATAAGTCAGCCATGTTGACCATCGCAGACATCGTCTGTTCTGATATTCTGAGTGAATGATGTATACAATGCGTGCAGGGTGAGGATCATGCATTAGCTTCCACAGATACCAAACCCCCTCAATTCTCAGTAATAGAATGTTGTGATGATTCTGAAAATCCAAGAACAGGTTCAGATTAGGCTTATGGCCTTACAAAACAGAATTGCTTTAGACTATGTTTTAGCTTAAAAAGGAGGGGTATGTGTTTGATTAAAGACAATGTTGTGTTTATATTTCAGATCAGTGTAGCAATGTGCAGCATGAACTTTATTAAATACAAGAGATTCAAAAGAGGTTTACAAAGGGAACTGACAGATTATCACCCTTGGGGTTAGGTGAATGGCTTAGATCACTTGGAGCAATTTTTTTTGAATGTTTTGATGTGTTTGGGAGTGTTACTTGTTGTCATATATGTGGGTGTCACGTGTTGCAAAGGTATGATCCACAGGTGTGCGACCCCCTCCCCCAATCGGATGCCACTCTTTACAGATGCCCGAAAACAGCAGTACCGTGAAGAAAGAAGATGCCGACCACAGTTATTCAATTCATCAAAAGACATATTGGCCGCAGCGCCTTACGAGACTATGACAGTGAAGGGCACGCACCCTTGTCCTCTGAGTTATCCCTGGATTATCATCATGAACTTTATTCTCAAAAGCTATGTTTTAAGAATAAAAAGGGAGGGAGTGACAAAGTGAGAATATGACGTAAGGGAGGGGGGTCTGACATAACAGCACTGGGATCTAAGCAACCATTTTGAGTCAGCATCCATCTTAGGTGCCTGATATTGTCTATTGTCTGTATGAAAGTTGGAATGAATGTTAGTTTAAAATACATTTTTTCTTCTGAAGTTCCAATTGATATTGAGCGGTTCAGCTAAGCCAAAAACCTTGAGAACAAGAGCAATGTGCCAATGTTATGAAAATATGCCATTACAAAAACGAGAGAACATAAGACCAGTCCACTATAGTACTCTGGAGTGACAGGGGTGACCAATCAAGTTCCCAGACCCTAGTTTGTTTGTCGGTAGGGAAGGGACTCCTTGTGTATGTTCTGTAGGTCTTCGAGTTTAGCGAGCAAGCAGTTGTCGGGGATGAGAAAAGCTCATGAACAGCCGACCAACACCCTCAGGTAGTTTTTCTAAGGTTAAGATTAGTCATAGGGAAAGTATATCCTTTTTGGTTTAGTTTTTTAATACTTTTATAAGATTATGTTTGTCTCATGGTTTCTAGGGGGGACTGTCAAGGATAAAATATGGAGATCATATCTCTATGCTTTATAGAAACCACTCGTCTCCATCTTATATCTGTTTGCTGTGCTTTTACTAATCTGTTTTCTAATCCGAGGTGACCGTGAAATTCCGCTTGCACAGACTCTGGCCCACTAGCAAAGTGACCTAAAGCCGACTGATTACAGAGAAAACGAAACATAACTTCAGAAAGCAAGGACACACGGCATTCCTGTGAAACTTGCATCAGCCGACAAGACCCCCGCCCCCATCGTGCCTTTTTTCTACTAACTAATGTAATAATTGGATAAGCTTTGCCGCATAATAGGTGTGGCATTGAATGGCATTGAGTGACATTGAATGATTGGCTAGTGTTAGCCTACTTTGATATAAATAGATTGTAATACAAAAACTCGGCAGTCTTGTCTTGACTACTTGTCTGAGGAAACTGATACGTGACTCTGTGTCATTATTGGGATCCGGGGTGCACCCAGACCTAAGATACATAATTTGGAGCCCACATCTGAGCAGTAGAGACCCTCGATTGAAGGGACCTTAACAGTTGGCGTAGTCGGCAGGATCCTTGTGAAGGGACATCGGAACAATCCTGAACCCATCTCCATCCAAGGAGGACGTCCCCTGTCCGGACTGATCTGGGGGTCTGATCAACCTCTAAGGACAAGGTAAGATATATTCAGAATATATTTTTACCGAACTCCTGTCAGTCTGTTCAGGTTGGCGACACTTGGTTGATGGGCTAAGTATTGTTAATCTATACAAGACCATAGAGTCCGGTGGTTCCCGCCAAGGATTTATATAGTTGGTAAGGTCTTGTGCCTGCCAGATGTGTGGTTTATGTTCATATGTCATAAGGGTTACGGAATAACGACATTATAAGTAGTTAGGGGACGAGTGTGTAAGGATATCTATTGTTAGATAATAGGAGGATCGTCCATACAGGTGACGGTCCGGGGAGTGTCTGCGCGCCTTCCCGTCTAGGTCAATTTATCGCTGAAGCTCAAGAGTCCAGGTACCGCCGGTAATTGGCGCACATGTCCGAGGTTGTTTTTAAAATAGACAATGTTCTCGCAGTTTTTAAAGAAGGATTTGCCTTCTGGTGCACGGGATTCCGTAACTCTTGTGACAGAACGGGAGGGAAAGAAGTATACCAAGAAATGTAAATTGTTGTTCAAAGTATTGGATTTACCCCCTACGGGAAGGTTGCAACCAAAAATGTTGAAAGATAGAATCCAGGCATGTAAAGGAATGTTGAAAGATGGAGGATTGTGGGAGAATGCTGAGAAATTTTTGAGTGTGGCTATTGAGCTTCAAAAGGAAGGTTTCACTGAAATAGAATGTGGAGGGAAAGATAAGAAAAGTTACTGTTATATGAAAGTACCCGAAAGTGACAAAACTACACCTTCTACCCCTAAAGTTAACCCTCCCCCGCCATAGCCTCAAAATAGTCAGAAAAGTCCTGAGGTGAGATGAAAGAAGAGTTAATGAGGGTTAGACTTGTGAGTGTTGACTAATGGAGAAAAATAGGTGTGTGTAGCTTGAGAAAGGACAGAATTGCAACAGGATAGCATAAATTTGTAGTGAATGAAGTCAGTGAAACTATAAAAGTTCAAAACAGAAAGCATTAAAAAGAACTGAGTGGAGGGAAATAGCATGAGCGTGTGGCGTTATTTGTGTGTTAAGAAGTTATATGAACCTCAGCTATATAAAAGCCTGTTGGTTAATTTTTGAAAGGTCATAAAAAATGTAGTTCTTAGGGCTCTGGATAAAGCTCCATGTATTTAAACTTTAAGCAAAAGTTCCAATCCAATAATTATTATTTTTCAGGAAGAAGCCGTGGTGTATCGTTATCTTATCTTTTCAGGGTCAATTGGCGAAACGCCCAGAAACAAAATGGCTCTTTGCCCGGAAACAAGTCTTATAGAAAATATTTTTTCTTTAGTCAGATGAATATGCAGAGTGTCTTTAAAATTATAAAGCTGACCATGTGCTCAGCACTGTGCAAAGAGATTATATAAAGCAAGACATTAGTGTGAAGTCTTATACAAAATCATTTGTCTATTAATTGAATATGTGATGTATGTTATAACGAATTAACCATTTATTTTTTCCAAAGGTGTCCGTAAGCAGTGGTTATTGTAAAAATTGTTGTGTAATCTAGAATGGGTTTGCCAGGAAGGGGTGAATTTGGGAGTCACCTCTCGTTTGTGGGTGTGTCTTGTGTATAGGGTTAAATGCAGGGGATGCGTGGTTGCAAAGGCAGTTGCATAGGTGAATAGGTTATGCATTATATACAAGGCATTTCAAATTTCTTAGCAGAATAGTTACAGTGGAGTGTTCGGGGTAAAAGCCAGATAGGGATTAGCTAGGGAAATTTGTAGGGGTAAAATAATTGCTTAAATTGGGAGGGAATATTTTTCCATAACAGTGGATAGTATTGGGAAAAGGGATATTGGCCTGTAGTTTGAGACAGTGTTTTTTGTCCCCACTTTTGAAGATTGGGACAAACTCTGGTAGTTTCCCAGGTCTTAGGGATATGGCCTGCAGACAGGATAGAATTAATTATGGAAACAAGTGGTTAGCAAGGGATGAGGCCCTAAAGTTTCAGGAACTTAGATTGTATCAAAGTCAGGTTCACATTGGCTACTTAGTTTTAATTTGAGGAACATTAATAGGGAATACCTCTGTCTATATGTGGATGCTAAGACAGGAGTAAACACATTGATACAAGAATTTATTCCTAGGTATAAATTATCTCCCTATGAGACACATATGGGATGACTTATGACTATCAGCAGTCCAAAGGAAAGAATTAAGGACCATGTTATTGGTAACAAAACAATAAGTTGTATGCAACTAATACATTTTTTTGAGTCTCTCTAGGCATAAGGTATGATAAAAGTGCACCTACACGGGACGGAGTTAAAGGTCAAGTAGTTCCTAAACAAGTATGCTCTTCATCCCAGGTGAAAAAGGCCTAAAGTAATCACCAATACAGCAATTAAAGCGGCAGAGTCATTTTCCTGGACACAAAGTACAGTAAAGCTCGTTCCAGCTCCACCAAAGACCAAAGTCACCTAAAGCACAGCCGCATCAAGTTAACGTCTTGCCGAGTCAAAACTCTAACCGTTAGCCAACGAGGAAAATAAGACACCAGGCTAAGGCCAGGTTTTATCAGAACATTTCATTTTTTCAGAGACTCAATATTTTTATTCTTTAGAGTGTGTTAAGTTAGAAATTTAAGGTGTATGTAGAATTGAGCCTTGATGGGAGGATTGGTTTCCTGGAAGCGTGGCTTGTGAAAGCTCTTGTATGTGTTTTGGCAGTACTCATCACTCTCTATGTATGTGTCATGTGCAGCAAAACTTTGATCCAGAAGTGTGTTGCACCTCCACCGAAAGGAGGGGGTCACCCAGGGGCGTGTGTCAGCCACAAGGAAAGGATCATAAGTCAGCCATGTTGACCATCGCAGACATCGTCTGTTCTGATATTCTGAGTGAATGATGTATGCAATGCGTGCAGGGTGAGGATCATGCATTAGCTTCCACAGATACCAAACCCCCTCAATTCTCAGTAATAGAATGTTGTGATGATTCTGAAAAACCAAGAACAGGTTCAGATTAGGTTTATGGCCTTACAAAACAGAATTGCTTTAGACTATGTTTTAGCTTCCAAAAGGAGGGGTATGTGTTTGATTAAAGACAATGTTGTGTTTTTATTTCAGATCAGTGTAGCAATGTGCAGCATGAACTAGATTAAATACAAGAGATTCAAAAGAGGTTTACAAAGGGAAGTGACAGATTATCACCCTTGGGGTTAGGTGAATGGCTTAGATCACTTGGAGCAATTTTTTTTGAATGTTTTGATGTGTTTGGGAGTGTTACTTGTTGTCATATATGTGGGTGTCACGTGTTGCAAAGGTATGATCCACAGGTGTGCGACCCCCTCCCCCATTCGGATGCCACTCTTTACAGATGCCAGAAAACAGCAGTACCGTGAAGAAAGAAGATGCCGACCACAGTTATTCAATTCATCAAAAGACATATTGGCCGCAGCGCCTTACGAAACTATGACAGTGAAGGGCACGCGCCCTTGTCCTCTGAGTTATCCCTGGACTATCATCATGAACTTTATTCTCAAAAGCTATGTTTTAAGAATAAAAAGGAGGGAGTGACAAAGTGAGAATATGACGTAAGAGGGGGGTCTGACATAACAGCACTGGGATCTAAGCAACCATTTTGAGTCAGCATCCATCTTAGGTGCCTGATATTGTCTATTGTCTGTATGAAAGTTGGAATGAATGTTAGTTTAAAATACATTTTTTCTTCTGAAGTTCCAATTGATATTGAGCGGTTCAGCTAAGCCAAAAACCTTGAGAACAAGAGCTATGTGCCAATGTTATGAAAATATGCCATTACAAAAACGAGAGAACATAAGACCAGTCCATTATAGTACTCTGGAGTGACAGGGGTGACCAATCAAGTTCCCAGACCCTAGTTTGTTTGTCGATAGGGAAGGGACTCCTTGTGTATGTTCTGTAGGTCTTCGAGTTTAGCGAGCAAGCAGTTGTCGGGGATGAGAGAAGCTCATGAATAGCCGACCAACACCCTCAGGTAGTTTTTCTAAGGTTAAGATTAGACATAGGGAAGTATATCCTTTTTGGTTTAGTTTTTTTAATACTTTTATAAGATTATGTTTGTCTCGTGGTTTCTAGGGGGGACTGTGAAGGATAGAATATGGGTGTCATATCTCTATATTCTGAAGAAACCACTCGTCTCCATATTTATATCTGTTTGCTGTGCTTTTTTACTAATACTGTTTTCTATCCGAGGTGACTGTGAAATTCTGCTTGCACAGACTCTGGCCCACGCAATAAAGAATATATATATATATACACAAAAGGAGATATTCAAACAGACATATACAGAAAGCCCAACGCAAGAAATACTATCTCGTGGCTGACAGTAATCATTCTAGATCCCTGAAAAAAGGCATCCCAAAGGGGCAATTTTTAAGATTAAAAAGGCTTTTATAAGGAAGCCTTTGAGGTTGTAACACGTAGCTCACCACAAATGATGCGCGTCCGCGGGGCTGAGGTAGGGATTGATATAGAATGCCGACCACAACAGCGTGGGCACGTCTACAGTGTAGGATAGTCTTGCAAGCTGGGTCAGGGTTATAGAGGACAGCGCAAACGTGGTACTTGCTGGGTCTAGGAGTGGAGTAAAGCGGATCGTTGGGGTACGTAACCGGAGTCAGGATTGGAGAAAGCAGAGTCGGCGTAAAGCCAAAGCCAGGGTCAGTGCAGGAGAGGGCATGGTCATTGTAATCCAAAGCTAGGGTCAGTATAGGAGAACACAGGGTCATCGTAATCCAAAGCCAGAGTCAGTGCAGGAGAGTATCACAAAGTCCAAGGTAAGAGGCAGACAGATAGGATGAAGTGAGGTTCAGAGTCACAAACAGAAGATATGCTCGGTGTAACAGGGGAGTTATCCCTGTTCAGGTAATTGTGCCTCTAATCCAGCAGTGTGGTGGTTAACTGCTGGTAGTCAATAAACAAACACCACCTGCCTGATTAGATTGCTTAGAAAAGCCTGTCTTTTGAGACAGGAAGAGAAACTCCTTAGCTCACACCTGAGCTGAACTTGGAGACAGAGCAGAGATTCCTTAGTCCACAATGGTGCTGAACCAAGGAAGGACAGATGTCTTGAGCGACAAGCTGACCACAAGACAAAGGGGACAAGATTCTAACCTAGAGCCTGACATTTCCTGCACACAAGGGTGAGGTTCCAAGAGAGCAGAGAAGCTTCCCCTACAGCAGCCCAGCTAACAGATAAGACTTTCATTTATAAGACTTTTTATATCTGTTCATTTCATGCTATGTTTGGGGCTGGGAGACATGCTTATCTAAAGGGAGTTGTGGATTGCATAGTATTTCACTAGAAATACTCCCAAGTGAATAGAAGCTTTGTTTACCACTTGTTTGGATGGTTTCCTGATGTTAAGGAAACAGGCACAATAAAAGCCTTATTTAATTTCACCATAACCAGTCTCCCTTGCATACCTCTGAGGGCGTCCGCCTACATATGGTGTCAGAAGTGGGATGAGTGAGGTTGTCCTTGAAGTTAAGGAACCCAGGGTTTGGCTGTGAATTTTTTTTAATGCATTTTGCCTACAAACAGTCTGAGCAACATAAACAAAAAAATCTCATGCACCAGAGACCAGAGTTAAAGTGATACACTGGTGACCCGGTCGCACGCCATTTGTCTGCCACGTCAGTATGGTGGTGGAGACCGGAGGCAGGACCCACGGAGACAGAGGAGGAGCGCGTGGTACTGCTGAGCCGCGTAGCTCTGACGTCAGAGTGGGGGCGGGACCAAGAGACAGAGACCGCAGACCGCCGGGGATAGCATGCACCACGCATGCGTCACTGCTGCAGTTAGGAGAATGCACCCTGGACACGGGAACCGCGGAGACCGACGGAGCCCGCATGCCACGCATGAGTACCACCGCTGAGATGGCCTCCTTGAGTGCCACTGGATCCTGACAGACAGGGGAGGGTTAAGGAGACAGAACTGCCACTGTACCCCCCCCCCCACCCTCTAGGAGCGATCTCCAGGCGACTCCATGAAGGCTTTTCTGGAAAAATGTAATTAAATCTCCTGACCATTCTTGCCGCATGAACCCAATGACTGGGAACCCAAGACCTCTCTTCTGGACCAAATCCCTTCCAGTAAATGAGATGGTACAGAGAGCCTCTGGAAAATTTGGAATCTAGGATAGAATGAATTATGTATTCGGGCTGACCCTGTACCAACACGGAGGTGGTGGGTGGAACAGGGACTGAGTGTGCGTTCTGGATCACTGGTTTGAGTAGCGACACATGGAAGACCAAGGGAATTCTCATGGATGGAGGTAAGGACAAACGATAAACTACTGGATTAATTTTTTCGGAAGTAGAGAACGGACCGAGGAATCTAGGCGCGAACTTCATCGACGGGACCTTCAGCCTAATGTTTTTGGAAGACAACCAGACTTTGTCACCAGGCTTGCATTTAGGAGCAGGTCTGCGATGGCGATCAGCCTGACGTTTCTGTCTCTCGACGGCTGACTTGATATTCCTTTGAATCCTTTTCCACAGAGCTTGGATCTCCTTGATCCTGTCGGCGGCAGCTGAGACCCCTGAGGTAGCCACTGTAAAAGGAAAAGTAGCGGGATGGAACCCGTAATTAATGAAAAAAGGAGATTCAGTGGTCGATTCACTACACAGATTATTGTGTGCGAATTCCGCCCAAGGAAGAAGCTCTGACCAATCGCCCTGGAATCGGACACAAAGCACCGAATTAATTCCTCCAAAGACTGGTTGGTGCTCTCTGTCTGCCCATTAGTTTGTGGGTGGTACCCAGAAGAAAAGTGAAGAGATATACCCAACTGAACTCAAAAAGTGCGCCACAATTTAGATACGAACTGCGATCCTTTTTCAGATATAATCACTGTCGGAACCCAATGCAGACGAAAGATCCCATTGATGAATTTCTCTGCAAGTTTGGGAGAGCTAGGCAGGCCTTTGAGCAGTACAAAATGTGATTGCTTGGAGAACCGATCTAATACTACAAGAATAGTGTTCATACCCTTAGAAATGGGTAAATCCACCACAAAATCCATGGATAAGTGTGTCCATGGCCAAACCGGAACAGGTAATGGCTGAAGTAAACCAGCAGGGAGGTTTCTGGAAGTCTTAGTCCTGGCAAAAGTTGGGCAGGCAAGTACAAAGTGCTAAACATCCTTCTGCATCCCAGGCCACCAGAAGGTCCGGGAGATGAGATCCAATTTCCTATTTGCCCTGGGATGACCTGCCGATTTGGAAGAATGTCCCCACTCCAGGACCTGTTTCCGCAATGGAGGAGAGGTAAACAGATGACCCTCAGGAACCGTAAGGTTGTCAGGAATCTGTTTTAATTGAAGAATGATATCCTTTAAAGCCTCAAAGTTAGTGGAAGAAAGAATGAGTTTAGATGGAAGAATAGACTTGAGTTGATCCTCTGAATTATCCTCAAGAGAAAACTGACAAGATATAGCATCTGCTTTGACGTTTTTCGTCCCAGGAAGGTAGGCGATAACAAAGTTGAACCTTGAAAAGAAGAGTGACCATCTGGCTTGGTGAGCTAGCTCCCAGGCAACGAGCTCCATTGATGTACAACAAATTCTTGTGATCCGTAAGAATTGTCTCCATTGTTCCAAGTTTCATGGCCATGAGTTCATGATTACCAATATCATAGTTACGTTCAGCTGCGGAAAATTTATTGGAGAAAAAAGCACAGGGATGCAACCTGGCCTGATGATTCTTCTTCTGGGAAAGCACAGCGCCCACACCAACGTCGGATGATTCACCCTCGAGGGTAAAGGGGAGCTTAGGATCAGGATGAAACAGAACCAGGGCGGATACGAACATTTTTTTAAGAGATCAAAAGGTTTGACTGCAGCAGAAGACCAAGATGAGGGGTCCGCTCCTTTTTTGGTAAGACAAAAAAGTACTTGTTTGACATGTCCTACATGTTCCTGCACTAATTTAGAAAAGATCAGGATATCGTCCAAGTAAAAAATTACAAAAGAGTTGAGAAGATCCCTGAATATCTCATTGACAAAATCTTGGAACACAGCTGGGACATTACAGAGGCCGAAAGGCATGACCATGTACTCGTAGTGTCAATCTCGGGTATTGAATACAGTTTTCCACTCGTCGCCTTGACGAATTCTGATAAGTTTATACGCACCCCGTAGGTCGAGTTTGGAAAAGATTCTAGCTCCTTGAAGACGATCAAAAGTTTGGATATGAGAGGAAGAGGATAGCGATTTTTGATAGTAATTTTGTTGAGACCCCGATAGTCAATGCAAGGTCGCAAGGTCCCATCTTTTTCTTTACGAAGAAAAACCCGGCTCCAGCGGGAGATGTGGATTTGTGGATGAAGCCCCTCTGAAGATTCTCAGCAATATATTCTTTCATGGCTTTAGTTTCAGGCATAGACAATGAATACGAGGCTCCTCTAGACGGTGAGGTACCGGGAAGCAATTCAGTCGGACAATCGTAGGGACGATGTGGAGGAAGTATTTCAGACTTGACTTTGTCGAAGACATCCTTGAAGTCGGCATATTCCTCCGGCAATTGTACCCTTACTTTGTCTTCAGGTAAGGTAGTTGCACAGACACTACTTGAGCCCTCAAGACAATTTTGAATGCAATAGGGACTCCACAGAATAGGTTCCTTGTTCAACCAATCAATCCGAGGATTATGGAGTTGTAGCCAGGGTAGTCCCAGGATTACTGCTATGGAAGGAGTGTGAAAGGAGTTCAAAGAAATATCTTCCACGTGGTTATCTGCAGACCTTAGCTGAATAATCTGAGTCTCCAAAGAGATGAATGCAGGCTGAAGCGGTCTACCATCAATAGCCTCTATGGCAAAACAATTACACCCGAGGCGAGAGAAAACTTGATGTGGTTATAACGTGGGATGAGTTAGAAAAAGTGATGAAAGATCTACCCAATGGAAAAAGTCCAGGCCCTGACAGACTACCGCATACATATTATAAAAACTTTGCTAACTCTCTTAAAGCACACATTCAGGGTATGTTTAATACTTTAAGAGACTCTGTCCCTGGTTCTATCCCAATATATGTTGGAAGCTCAAATAACAGTTATCCCTAAGCCAGATAAGGACAAATTAAATTGTGCAAGCTATCGTCGAATATCGCTTATAAATGTAGATGTCAACATTGTTGCCAACATTTTAGCGAACAGACTTAATGAATATTTGCCGGATCTGGTGAAGGGTGATCAAACCGGATTTTTACTGTCGTTGTTTGCAAACTCACAAACACGGGTTCGCTGATAATGAGAAGTTTATTGCCTGTACGTACAGCACAGAGTATGATCATGCACACCAAAAGTCAATGAGACTCTCTGTCAGGGGAGGGCCCAAGCAGTAGCAGGAAAGGGATTTGTATGAGACAGCGGGTCCAGGAAAAGCACCGTCAACTCACCAGGTAAGTGAAAAAATGAAAATCTTTTATTGATCTTCATTAAAAAACAAAAAACAAACAAAAAACAGGACAAGAAAAAACTCCCACGCGTTTTTGGCTATACAGCCCTTTCTCAAGGAATATGGTTAGGGCTAAGCAGTGAGCACATTAATATAACCCCTCCTGTATATTCAATTGCACCTGACGGAGTTTAACAATTTGCAACTAATTACGATGTCACCTGCTGCAGTATACCATGTGAATCACACTGATCCTGTAATGTATTTAACCATTCCACCAAAATGGAGTTAACAATCAGAGCACGTCATTCATTAAGATATAATTGACATTACATTTGATTGATAGGGGTTAATATATCTAATGAAAGGATCTACAGAGATCCACCCCTGATTTCTTTACTGCAATACATTAATTAATTAATTAATATATAATTTGGTTTTTTTTTACCTTATATAATTCTTTATTTGCTTTGTACAGAATTAAAAACTATAGTACACTATGGGGGTGTTTATATCTCTGTCGATCCTTTCATTAGATATATTAACCCCTGTCAATCAGATGTAATGTCAATTACTCCGGCACTCGGGAGCTCCACTCAGTTCAACTTAAAGCACATTGCTTGCACTCAACAAGGGGGCTACAGCTACGTTGGACAGAGAGCTTTACTTAGGACTGGGATACAGAGGTAACACTATATAATTCCTCTGTTATGCATACCCTTACCAGCTCTCATCCATAGATCCAGCTGCTGTATACTCTGTATGTGTTTCACTCCATATCCCACACGGATCCAGCACTATACTTGCCTTGACAGCCCAGCAACTGTTCCAGACAGATTATCATACTTATTACATGTATGGGAAATTTTTCCCATATACTATCTGTTGAGAGTTGTGAGTAGCTTTGCTATATATGAGGGCCCAAGCAGGCTTTATATACATTTAATATTCCTTTGTTTAACATAGGTTACTAGGCAGAATATAATGACATCACATCACAGCATTCCCTGTACATGAGAGGATAATCCTCTTCTAAACCAATCAAGTTACAGGTCATCTTATCCATCCAAGACTAGCTCCAAAGATCAATTCATCTAACCTAAACTGGTTCTTTTAGCTGACCACAACACTTGAGTGTTTGAGCAACAAGTCCATATTCACCCCTCTGGAGCAAAGTTCATTCTTGCAATAACACACATACTGACAATTAACACATACAAAAACAAAATGGATTCCACACACTGCTAACAATTTCTTCACCATAGACCCCCCCCCCCACCAGTCCTTTTAGTAATATCAACAGTAAATTCATTTCAGCAATATTACTTCATCAATACCAAAACGGAAAGCCAAGGATAAAACTGGATGAATTAAAAATATACTGAACCAGATTAATAAAGCACAGACTCCAGCCATGATATTATCTATAGATGCAGAAAAGGCATTCGATAGAGTGCAATGGAATTTTATGCTTAAACTGCTGGAACGTATAGGAATGGGGGATATGTTTAGGCAGTATATAAAGGCATTATATAGTAATCCGCCGGTAAAGGTCAAGGTAGAGAAGAGGTAATCCAAAGGATAGAAGCGGGGCACCGCTGTTGAAACATTAGGGCTAGACACCAAGGTGGAGGTTAAAAATAAACTTTAATTATGGCATATATGAGGGAACTCCAGATAAAACACCTCTGACGCGTTTCAGGCAAACACCCTTTTTCAAAGGTTAAGGTAAATGGACAGGTCTCAAACTCAGTTAAAATACTTAATGGTACGAGACAGGGATGCCCTCTGTCCCTGTTGATTTTTGCACTAATAATGGAGCCATTGGCAGAATCAATAAGGAATCATTCAGATATTGCGGGAGTTAAAATAGGCGAGAAAGAACATAAGATTGCATTATATGTGGATGATGTTCTTCTGATAATAACAAACCCTCTAGTTTGTTGCCAAATATTAATGTCCTGAGCAGATATAGTTTAGTATCTAATTTTAAAATCAATTTAACAAAAATGAAGGCCCTAAATATAAGTCTTCCTGCAGGGTTATCGGCCCAAGCTAAAGAAAACTTCCTTTTCGAGTGGAAGAATAAGAGTATAAAATATCTAGGTACAAACATAACACCAAAAGTAGAAGATCTGTTCCAGGCCAATTACAATTGAACCCCATTATAACGCAGTTCTCGGGGTCCACAGAATGAGACCACGTTATAACCGGGATCGCGAAGAAAAAAAATGGCCAATGCAACTTACCCGGCACCTGCCAATTTACCTGGCATCTGCAGCTCTCTCCCTGCTTCATCAGCTTCCAGAGAGCGACGAGGGAGGGGGAAGGGGGCTCACCCAGCACACACATCATTATAACATTATATATAAAAGTATAGAGTTTTTTAGAGGCAAAAAAGACTAACGATAGAATAGGTGGGGAGGGAAAGGATGTGGGGAAGGGGACCATGCTAGCCATGCTGTGCCACCCTCTCTTTATAATAACCACAGTAACAGATCTGTAGTTGAGTGTTAGAAAGGACTAACAGTTTAAAGTTACAAAATTACTATTATCCACTAGGTTTCTGAACTATTCTAGTGCCCTGAAAAGGCCTGTAACTCCTAATAGATAAATGTAGTAGAGCTACCTTTAATCCTTTGCTTTCAGAGTAGCCAGCAATGCATTGCAGAGCAGTTGGGTACTCTAACATCAAAGAGGTACTGCTATCCCAGCCTGTAACCAATTGCCCCCAATTTTTTTTTAGCTTTGAAAAAAAACAGGAGCATGCTGACACCGTGTTATAAGCTGATCCGCGTTGTAGCGGGTCGCACTATAACGGGTTTAAGCTGTTTACTCCATTAGCAAAAATAATTAAAAAAAACTATTTAAAAAGATGGATTAAGAGTATTATCTCGTGGATAGGTAGAAGTAATTGTATTAAAATGAATATATTGCCAAAGGCTTATGTATTTGTTCCAGACTATCCCCGTGAACGTTTCCAAGCAGTATGCAGAATGAATAAGCTTCAAAGTAAAATTACTACATTTATTTGGTAATTTAGAACGCCAAGGACCAATACTAAAACATTGCAAAGATCACAAGGTGGATTTGGGCTACCAAACATCAACAAATATTATCTCACTACACAAGGGAGTGGGAGTGGCTCAGTGAGTAATGACACTGACTGGCACTGAGTTTGAGTGTCGGCTCCCTGTGACCTTGGGCAAGTCACTTTATGTCCCTGTGCCTCTGGCACCAAAAACATAGATTGTAAGCTCCACGGGGCAGGGACCTGTGCCTGCAAAATGTCTCTGTAAAACGCTGTGTATAACTAGCAGCGCTATACAAGAACATGCTATTATTATTATTATTACAAGTGAATGACCTTTTTGAATGGTTTCACTGTACTAAACATAAAGTCTGGGTAGAAATTGAAAATAATTATTGCAAAGAAATAGATATAAATAAGGCTTCATGGCTTAGGAAGACAGATCACCCCAGAGGTCCTTACGAGTACCCCACTATTGGTACAGCACTGTGCATGGGACAAAATTTCTAAAGATGTGAGAATGTCCACGTTCCCATCCCCACTAATGCCAATATGCGGGAACCCTGATTTCCCTCCTGGACTCGACTCCAGAATATTAAAACAATTGAGTCAATTGGGTGTAGTTAGGCTGGGAGATCTGATGGATAGGGTATGACCAGATGTTTTAAGCACTTTCAGGACCAGTTCAAATTTAAAGAAGAAGAGAGATGGCAATATATACACATTTTTCATTATATGAATGAAAAACAAAACAAAAACAAACACATTAAGGGTGCTGAACCCTTTTGAAACAGTGCTGATTTTGCGGGGTGCAGGCGGGCACAATATATCATACATCTATAGAACATTACTAGAAATTAATATTGAGTCTAAACCAGGGTTTGTTCTAGCCTGGGAAAAAGAGCTGGGTAGGGAGTACTCTGCACTCAAATGGACACAAATGTAGAGTAATGCCAGCACTTCCTCGATATCAATGAATATTCTAGAAAATGTACAGTGGCGGCCGCCTTTAACCTCCTGCGGCCGTTTCCCCGCGATTTTTTAAATCGCGGGCAGATGCGGCATGTTTTCGGCCGTTTTAGGCGCCGCGGGCGTTTTCAAACGTTTAGCGCTATTAGCGCTGTCTAGTGAATTGGCTGACGCGCGGCAAAGAGCGTGACAAACGGAAAACATCCCGAATTTTTTCGGGATGTAGGAGAATAAAAGGGGCCTTTACAGTATTTAAGATAATGTACAGGTGGTATTACACACCACAAAAACTGAAATAATGCTACCCAGAAACTTCCAATAAGTGCTGGAGAGGTTGTGATGTGGTGGGAACAATGCTTCAGATCTGGTGGGAATGTAAGAAAATAGAGCGGTTTTGGGATATAATATTACAGCAGATTTTTAATATTACCAAGATTAGAATCCCAAAAGACCTACGTATTACACTGCTAAACAGAGAAGGGGTCAAGGGGCACAGAATTAGGAAATCTCTATTAATACACATGCTAAATGCAGTAAGATGTGCCATTGCTGCCAACTGGAAAATGTTGGAGGCACCCACTATGGGACAGCTGGAGTCGAGAGTATGGGAGGTCATGAAAATTGAACAACTATCAAATATAACCACTAACAATTGGTCAAAATTTGAACACCTTTGCTGCCATGGTCAGAGTTTACTGCTAACAGAACAATGTGAGAGGATCGGAAAGAGGACACACTTGCCATAGTCAGAATAATAATAATAAGGATAACCCAGACTACTTTTATGAGATTGACTTGTTTCTAGTATTTATTTTATTTTATCACAATAATTTTCTATTTTTTATATGTCAGTTTTTTTTATTGTTTGTTTTTTTATTATTAATGCTGTCAGGTAATGTGTTAATGTATACCCGGTACTCTAATATATGACTAACTTTATATGTTATTATACAATAAGTCTGAGTATTACTGACTGTAGACAGCAGAGTGAAAAATGTGTTGTGTTCTGTTTTTAAGTTGTGTTGTACTGTTTTGTATATGTTAAATGTTATAAAAATGTGGATTATAAATAAAGAATTTACAACAACAAAAAAGGTTGGACATCTTTTTAGAAGGGAAAGGTATACAGGGATACACCAAATATGTAAACATGGGAAGGATGTTGATCAAGGGAGTAATGTGATTGCCAATATTTTGAGTCAGGAAGGAATTTATTACCCTTATGAGATATTAGATGGTTTTTGTTTGCCTTCCTCTGGATCAATATACTATACGTACAAATATAGCCGAAAGTATCTCTCGTCTAAATTTAGCATATGTTGAACTTCATGGATGTACTGTACTGTATGTCTTTTTCAACCTCACACTATGAAACAACATCACCTACATCTTACAAATTCTCCTGACGAAGCTGACTGGGATCAGCGAAACGCATAGAGCCAAGCCTGAAAGTGAGAGCTGTTGATTCCTGAGCCGTGAGGACCCGTCGCTGTACACCCGCCCCTTTCTCCGAGTATCCGGAAGTATCTGGGACACCGGCGGATGTGACGTAGAACGACATCCGAAGTGAGGTTCCAATGGGAAGAGCACGGAACAGATGTACTACTTACCCTCCATGGCGTCATTTCACAGCTCGCCGCATTAATTGATGTGCCTTTATTGAATGTACACCATGTGAGTACATTTGCTGCTGTTTTTATTTCGTTTTATAAATTGTGTATTGGTCTGCACTAGGAGACCTCTCTGTTTTTTCTCCCCGAGACCTCCATGATCCACTCACCTGTTGGCGTAAGCTGTCAGACGGTCTTCTGTCACTGCTGTTTTATATCCTACTTCTTGTAAGTAGGTTTTTCGTAAGAGCCAAGATCTATCCTCTAATTTCACACTGTCATGGCTGTATTGCACTAGAATTTTCTCTTTTATATTTTGGGGTGTTCCGGACATATGCTTCCTTCAATCCTTGGACCCATCTACTATATAAATAAAGACAAGCATACATACATACATACATACATACATACATACATACATTGATGTTTCCTTCCTTCTCATCAGCATCAACAATAGCACTCTGTTACACAGACGTCGTCATCACCGTCATCATCATCACAATGACAATTGAACAATTGTGGTTCTGGTTGTTGTGGTGACGATGATGATGATGATGATGATGATGATGATGATGATGATGATGATGATGATGATGATGATGATGATGATGATGATGATGATGATGATGATGATGACGACGACGACGACGACGACGACTCAGGGCCAACAACACCTGCACCACAACATAGACAACCACTATTACATTCACACAAACACCAGTTACATCTCCCTTTTACCAGTTACATATCTCCCATACTTATGCAAATACAACACGAATCATTGTGTGGCATTATTTTAAACTCTCAACGGATCATTTTACAACTGTACATGGGGAACTGGGAAGAATTATTAATTTGGCATAATAATCCATTCCAACATCACATAATAGTGTCGCTATATAGATGACATTCTCTGTGTGTGGGAAGGAGATGAGGACTCTGTGGATCAATTTATCCAGTATATCAACAATAATGATCACAATTTGGTATTTACCCATATTACGCACACAGAGAATGTCAGCTATCTAGATCTGACTTGATCAGCGACAGAGGAAAGAGGTGTAAATACAACCACTTTCTTCAAGAAAGTCGATACGAATAATCTTTTATTGGCCTCCAGTAACCATAAGAAATCGTGGATAAGTAACATACCTGGAGGTCAATTTATGAGAGTTAAGAGGAATTGCAGTAATGAAACTGACTTTGAGAAACAAGCACAATTTCTCTTTTTGAGATTTATGGAGTGGGGATATGACTATAAAAAACTGATGTCAGAAATGGAGAAAGTTAGAAACATTGATCGTAAGAGTATGTTAATACCTAAAAAGAAAACCAAAATTGATAAGACTGGTGGTAAAATAGAGGTCCCGTTTATTACCAATTATAATTCCATGCATAAACAGATAGAGGGAGTCATTAATAAACACTGGGGTATCTTATCTTCTGATCCGATTTTAGGTGGTCACATTACCCCTTTCCCTAAGTTCATCTATAGGAAGGCACGGAATTTAAAAGATGCTTTAGCCCCAAGTGATATTGGGAAACGTATGGATCACAACTCTGTAAAAACTTGGCTTGGTCCTAGTCGAATAGGGAATTTCCCATGTGGAAAATGTTCTATATGCAGATTCCTTCATCCTGAAAGAAAAACATTTAAGTCATGTAAGAATTTAAAATCTTATGATATCACTGATTTTATAAACTGTAACACAAGCCATGTAGTCTACTTATTAGAATGTCCGTGCGGCCTGCAGTATGTAGGCCGCACAAAACGTAGTCTCAAACTCCGCATTCAGGAACATGTGAGAAATATAAAAAAATGCCCTACTGTACAAACTCACAGTGTAAGCCGCCACTACTCTACTCACCATAATAAGGATCCTTCATCCCTGACATTCAAAGGGATTAAACATGTCCTTTGGAATAGACGAGGAGGTGATAGGTTAAAGGATGTATCTATTCAAGAGACATTTTGGATACAAAAACTGGAAACCCTGGGCATTAATGGTCTAAATGAAAATATAGATATATGGTGTCTATATTAAATGAATAATGTGTCTTTATGGTCGATTTCCTGTGTTTTGCCTTAGAATAAGTAATATGTAGGATCATGAATAGGTCAATTGTATATAATCTGATATGTTCTCTTATATATTTACTAACTGATTGTTTGTTTTATTTCAGAGTTTTATTCTCAATATATTTTATATTGGCAGTTTTATATTGTTTATTGTCTTTTATGCTTATGTGATATTGGTGTTTAAATAATAAAAGTGTTTTATTTAGGTTTCAGATGTACTATGAACACACTTGATGGGGTTAATTTGATGGTACATGGGTTAATCCCTTAATAAGACTTGGGTCTTAATTATTCACACAGATGTGTGACTCTGTCTTCTTTAGATTTGATTGGTGCGGTGTGCTATCGAATTTGACTTATCAAATGTGAGGATAGGGTATATATATATCTTTACAATCATAACTAAATTATCCCTGAGGAAATAGCTTACGCTACAAAATGCGTTGGATGATTTTGTAGCCCATACGGTAATCCATATCGCAATTTGTGTTCCGAAGCAACTTTGAGACTTTGCGATTTCCTTGGATGATTTGGAGTGACGTAATATCGCACTTTACGGCCATCCTCACTTTACGGCCGGCCGCAAAATACATACGAGACTCTCGAGGAACGAGTCTGGCGGCGGCTCCAACGGTTACGATCTATCCGTACGGACGTAGGTGTTCTACCCGGACGCAGAGAGGCAAGCGGAGGGCTTCTCGAGTGCCGCGGCTGTGTATCTCCATACGAATATCTCCTTAGAGAAGGAATTGTGGACATCAATTGATCCCATGGTCGTTGCGGTGTTGAAGCTGTTGCGGTGCCGGGTAACACATGTCATTGTACATGAAATGCCTATTTTATTGTGATCTGATGTACACAGATATCTTACCATCATAATATATATATATTCATTTTGGAACATACTTCACTATGTGCGTTTGTGCTTTTGTTTTCTTTGTGTTTCAGTCTTCCAGGGGTGTTGAGTCACTCCATACATATAGCTGCAGACACCCACTTACAACTTAGAGGTTGTCTTTAATTCTCCTTATCACATAGGTGTTTTATGGGTTAATACTATTTGCACAATAGAGTATATTAGTTGCGCACTTGTATCTCTCTTCTTTTTGTGACAGCTGGCTGCCTTGTCGCTTGATACTCTGTGGAGAGGAATGGCTGTACGTCTCGGCTGTGTCATTGCTCTCAAGGTAACTGTTTGATTGTTTCTTTTCTTTTGGGAGATCCTTTTGTTGGTCACCTTCTTGAGGTTACATTCTTCCTTCGGTGGAGTTGACTCGTTATCCTTGGTTGTCTTAACCACTAAGCATCCTAGGCCATTGTCACATCCCCCTGATGTGAGGATGTTCTTGTTGATCTCAGGGGTATGACCTTGTCTCTTCTCTTCACTTGGCCCTCCTGTCACTTCGAGATGGCCAAGACATGGTTCAGAGAGGGATGTGTGTCCACATTCTGTTATCACCGTTCTGTGGGCGTCAACATAGTCTTGTCCGTGCCCTTTGTCAGTGCTCGCGTTGCCCACTATCACCCATCCTAGGTCAAGTCTTTGGGAGGATGGTGTGTGGTGGGGTCCGTTACGCTGTTTACGGACTTTATGTACCCTCAAGATGTCCCTACCGAGCAGCAGCAAGATCTTGGCGCCTTGTTCTACCGGCGGGATGTAGTTGGCTATTCCTCTGAGGTGCGGGTGATGGTGTGCCACGTCTGGTGTGGGAATCTCGTCCCTGTTGGTGGCCATGTGGTTGCACTCAATGAGTGTGGGGAGAGCTATCTTCACTCTGTTATCCACTGAACGTATGACGTAACCGCTTGCTCTTCTCCCTGTGGTCTCAGTTGACCCTGCACAGGTTCTGAGGGTGTAGGGTGAGGCATTGTCTTGTGAGTTGAATAAGTTGAAGAACTCCGTCTTCGCCAATGATCTGTTGCTTTGGTCGTCGAGTATTGCATACATCCGAATAGTCTTCTCAGGTTGTCCCTGGGGGGTGCACTGCGACAAGGCATATTTTGGAGCAGGACATTTTGTCGCTTCCCTTTCCGCAAACCTCGGTGCTCCGTTACGTAGGATGGGTTGTTGAGTTGGTGGAGTGTCAGCGCCTCTGGATGTAAAGATGTTACGTGCTTGTCACTTTTGCACACTGCACATTTGATTTCTTCTTTACAGTCTCTGGCTAGGTGAGTCGTGGAACCGCAGCACCTGAAACAAACTCTGAATTCTCAGAGTAACCTCTTGCGATCCTCTAGGGACTTCATCCTGAACCCAAAGCCCCTGTTAAGTGGGTGTGGCTTCTTGTGTATGGGACATTCCCTGTTTGGGTCCCTTGGTTCCTCGTCTCCGGCGACCGACTGATCGGGAATAGTTTGGGTCATGGGAGACACGTCCGTCCTGTGGACCGAGATGGGTGTTTGTGTGTTACCGTATTATTCTAATAAAGAGCTCATTTCCCTAGCCCCCCTCCCAAAAGCCTGGCATCGCCCAGTCTGCCTTTTGGGTCCCTTAACAGGAAAACTTTTGTCTCAAGGTGTGAAACACAACACTTTAGCCAAGTACCCATGTCCTGCTCTTCTTTTGTCCAAGCATACACAAGCAGGGTGGGGGGAGCCTTTGATCAGAGGCTTATTGTAGACCACTTGTTGCCCCCTGAGCATTAACATACCATATGGGCCTCTAGCTTTCCAGGGCTTAGAAATACCAGGGATGCAGAGTAATATTTTAATATTAAACATATATTAAAATAATCCGTTCTGTGGATCTGAGCGGGCTGAAATTTGCCAGGTCCTCATGCCGGAGGACCCTTGCCATAGTGGCCAAATATCAGCCTTCCACGACCCCCAGAACCGGAGATAGAAAAAACAAGTTAAAATCCCCTATTAACTTTAATGCAAGATTCTCCGCTATAAGCTAAAAGAAATCACTGCATTTCACACTTCCATTGAAATCAATGGGCTCCGCTGCTATAGGCTTTTAATGGAGCAACTCCGCCATTGAAGTCAATGGAAAAACCTAATTTTTCACATTTACCCATACTCCGTCTGGTTGATCAGAGAGGGCTGGAAATTGCCATGCAGTCATGCCGGAGCAGTGACTACATCCTGGCCAAATCCCAGCCCTCTGGTCCCCATGGAACCGGAGTTATGGGTTTTCAGTTTACACTGTTTTGGACTTAATGTTTGAAAGCCACGCAGCTTTCTCTGCCATTGCGGACAATGGTGCGACCTTCGTGGCCGGCGCGACCCTTTCTCGTCGCCATTAACTGTCGGACCCGGTTGGGGTCGAGTGAGGGGGTTTCTAGGGGCCAGGGGCAAAACAAATTTTATTTCTGACCGCCCTAGAACAAAAGTTCCCTTGCCAATTGGACGTGAACTTGACCGAGACCTGATCAAAGCTCTTTTTAGACATTGTTTCCGCTCTTGCGGTTTTGTGGCCTGGCTGACTGCCAGCTCGTCTCCAGAGGTCGGCTTCAAGGAATCCCCATTGAAATGCATTACTCCATTCACTTCCAATGGGGAACCGCCGCTACTCCTCTCAGGCGCCACCTGCAGGTCTTCTAGGATATCGGGCCCAAACCACTGAAATTCCCATTGACTTGCATGAGTCTTCAATGGCGGCCTATGGACGAGCTGCAAAATGGAGCCGGAAAAGGCGGGAAAGGGTACAAAGGGCCATAAACCTGCAAATGCAATGAACCCTTTCCCTCCTGGCCTGATCCCAGTGTATGTGGTTGATGCATACACTGTACAGGTACAAACACCAATAATTTTACCCATATACATTTCTATCACATAGAACACAGTTTGCCCTTAGGCAGGGGAATAAAAATACATTCATTTTGGTTGTGAAGCAGGGGAACATATGTATTATAAGTACATTTCTGGTTAACCCCTCACCTCCCAGATGGTGGGAGGGGGTGCCCAATGGGGGTGACCCCTTTATTACTCGTGTGGCACCCCTCCCCCGTCACAGTATTCTCCTCCAATGGGCGAGCGCGCTGAGACAGCCTCACATGACTACAACACGTTTCGTACAACGTATGTCATCACCTGAAACACGTCATGCTCACCCATCCTATGTTACAGTCACAGAGCTCGTGCAGGCCAGCGTGTGGAATTGGTAGGTTTGCAAAGTGCCTGGCTTGTTCAGTTTTGAATTGTTCATCTCCTGCCATTGCCATTATCATCATGTTATTGACAAAAGCCAAAACTAAAATATTCCTTATATATTATTAAAAGATTATTTGTACCAAGGTTCCGTGCTATGTATGCAGTGTTGCTCCTGTCCTAAAATTGACAATTGGAAAAATTGATACCTGGCAAGTGGCAATGTAGGACGATCGGCCACCAATTCCATAATTTCTACTATTGGCAAATGCCCAGTGCATGGCTTTATTGTGTTTTTATACAGTATATGTCCTCATTTTAATCACAGTGACTGTAGCATCTCTCAATAATGCACGGGTGGTTAGGGAGTTCCCCCAGGACAAACTTCTGGGTTTTTTGGTTCATCAATGGGTTTGCATCTCTTGAAATGCTGACCTGCAATGCGACTTCCCTGGGTAATGCAGACACGAGTCAGGGCATCTAATTATTACCTGGTTCAAATTAAAGCTATTGGAGATGTAATTACCATGGCCGACCGACTGCTGGCACCAGTACTCTATTTAATTAACAGTCACATGTTTCCTAGCTCACTGTAGGAATGTGCATAGCATTTATTCATCCATCTTTACTTATACCTACAATTTAAAGGGTCACCATTTTAAATGACATTATATAAGCCATAACAACAGTTTTTTGCCATATTGGGTCATATTTACTAAGTGGTACTCCACAAGACACCTTCCATGCTGGAAGAAGTCTTATGGTCAATTCAAGGGAATGGGCCAGAAGGAGCCATATTTACTACATGGTTTACTCCAGTAACTACAAACAGGTCGCATTGCCTTGCTACTTTCTCCTTTGCATTCTATTCACAATTTTGCAGGTAGAATAATTTCACTTTCTCCTCGCTTCTTAAATTCCTGTCCGGTATAGATGTGAGAAGCGTTTGCATGAGATTGTGACCCATGCTAAATTTGCCCTTTTTGAGTCATGAAAAAGCCACAGCTGACTCAGAGTGTGCAAGCTATCCACCAAGCTTTAAGTTAATGTACATTGCGGTTGAAATAAATATACTAATTTGTGAGACCCGAGTTGTCTGAGGGAGGAGCTGGATGTGAGCTTCCTGTCCCTCAGTTGCGATGAGCTGGTGAACAGGAGAGACCACTGTGCAAAGTGTCTCCCGTAACCAGCACTACAAAGAGCGAGATGGACATTGGGGTATATTCCTATTCATTGCCAGGATGCTTCCTGGTAGTCAAGGCTGGGGACAAAGAGACATTGCGGTGCCTGTGCATGCAGTGCAGGTTGCCCGGTGGAGAAGCCAGTACCAAGGCAAGGTGTCCCCAACGTGGCATCAACTATCTGTGGGCCGTGCAGCCCTTTGTGCCGGGACAAACCGTGGAGGCGGGAGCGGAGACAGCCAAGCTGATGGCTGTAGCCTCGCCCAAAGTTAAGGAGGAGCAAGCTGATCCCGGAGAATGGGGATCGCTCCTGATGATAGTGACGGAGCCTAGAGAGAAAGGGGCCTGCAACCGCGGTGAGAACCCGGAACCTCACCGTCGGTCCCCTACGGGAGTGCCACTCCCCGAGTCGGAGTTCGGATCCTCGGACGAGGAGCAAGCGACCCCGACGACGGTGGTGATGCGCCTACCGGCAGACCACTACAGCGGTGCTGCAACGGAGGCAGGCCTAGCCCAGGCCCGAGAGGAGCAGAGAGCTGAACCTTCACTTCCGGCGGCGGATGTCATTCTGGAGGAAGAGGTTCCGGTGGGGAGCCAAACCCAAGATGGCGGCGGTGAGTCCCACGAGATCGACGACGTCACATCCGGCGGACACAGCGGAGCCGGGTGGAAGATGGCCGCATCCTTGTGTCCACAGATCTGCACCAGGTCGCCTTGGTCCGGGAAGAGCTCACAGTCCCTGTGGAAGCCTGGGAATCGGGAGACGGGTGAACTGGAATGCCAGTCCGATGGTACCGGTCAAGGTAGCGAAAAGTTGCGGGTCGTAGCCCCGCTTCTGCCGACAGTGTTTCCCTATGCCCAACCCCCGGCCCTAGTTAAGACACCTGTCCCTGTCACTTCCTCATCTGGGTCCCAGTCTAGCCAAGGGTTGTCTGGGGAATCACGGACTGGGGAGAACTTGGACTGGGGTGACTGTTTTACCTCCGATAATGGGTTGGGAGGGGGAAGGTGTATGCAGAAGGTATCATCATGTCCTAGTGAATGTACCAGCCTGATGAGTGTCACAAGTAGGCCTAAACATTTGGGGTCGAATTCTAGGTCGACAGGCACATCAGGGATATCGTCTGGGGGAGAGCCAGAAGATAGTGAGGGAACAGTGGCGGTGCCGGAGAGCGTTAGGGAGAGAGAGACCCGGTGGTGGGCACCGAAGTTCGAGGGGTATGAGGCCTGGTTGGACCAAACCAGGTTCATCTTGACGAGAGAAGGGGTTGTAGATTACTGGTGGGGAGTAGGGGAGTTCACGGAAGAGGAACGGCTGGAGGAGCTCACGTTGAGATGGCATGATATACACTCAGGAGTAGTGGATCCCAAGGGGACAGCCATATTTAGGGACCCCATTGAACCAGACGAGCCATTGTCGTGGGTACTGCCAGTCAGAGCAGGCAACAAGAAATTGATTAGAACCAGTAGGGCTGAGAGGGCGATAGTCACAAAGTACAAAAAGTTTCAAGGGTTGGAGTACCCTTATGTGCCAGAGCCCTTGATGCAAGAAATCGAAGATGGGAGAGATGCGTGGCTGAGGGAGACCATTGAAGACTACATTATGAGTAAGTCTGGTGGGCACGCTGGGTACAAAACCGAGGAGAGGATCACTCAGTTGATGAGGGTGTGGAGTGTTGGGCACAACCTCTATTTGCACCGGATGGAGTATAGACCAGAAAGTGGGCCGCCTAGGGAGTACAGTGTTACCGTTAAAGACATTATGCTGCGGCAGCTTTTATTCTTACTAATCACCGGATTTTACCTGGCGTGTTCCTGGAATGCCACGCTGTTCACCTGGAGCATGCCGGGCTCCTTTTGCCTTCCCAGCCAGGCGCATGCCCGGCTGACGCGCGGTTGATGTGTTAATTGATAATGGTTCAGGATTTACTAGGCTGCAATGCTTCGCGTGTCCGCCAGATGGCATAAATTCATGAATTGTAATGCAGTATATATATATATA
>WSYH01003398.1:0-67992 GCA_036426205.1 Ascaphus truei
ATTAGGACTCTAATCAATTGCCACAGTCAATATGTTATATATCTCCTAGAATGCCCGTGTGGCCTCCAATATGTGGGACGCACGGGTAGAACACTACAGAGACGACTGGGAGAACATATTTATAATATAAAAAGGGGGTTTGAATTTCATAATGTGTCACTTCACTTTAAGAAAGTTCATTCACAAAATCCCACAGGGCTAAAATGCCATGGTATCGAATGCCCAAACTTCAGTAGGAGAGGTGGGGACAAAATCAATTTCATTTCAAAAAGAGAGTCCTTTTGGATTTTCGAGTTAAAGACTTTAAGTCCATCAGGTTTAAATATTGAATTTGATTTGTCAGCTTTCTTGAAATCATGATAACTCTATCCATTGTCGATTTGTCTGCCGACTTGATGAAGACATTATTATGATCATTATTATTATAAGCAACATTCACTTACACAAGTGCACTTAAATAATTGTATATTACACAGGAACATTTATAATTAACAATACACGTTAATATCATTAACATAAGTTCACAATATATAAACACTAGGTATTTTATTCTTTCTCTTCTTTCTTTTTAATTCACACAATAATTTACTTCACTGTTAAATTCACATAACAATAATAAAAAAATAATAAAAAAATAATAAAAAACTAATGAATACACATATTAAGTTTAGAATAAGGACATTAGTTTAATAATATTCACACGTCTCGCACAGTATCACTATGAATATTTCACTTTAATCACGGTCCGCTCAGATTTTCCCTTCCTACGATATTCGACATTATATATAAAATCATATTTTAAAATTAGGGTTGAAGTACAATTAATTCATATCCGCTTAAAAACCAGTTCTGCAAGATCTTTCATTATAGGCAATTGCAGTCATCATTTCGCAATGCTGTTGGTATTTTTCAACTTTTCTATTTGTAATTTGTAATTTTTAATTTGTAATTTTTAATTATTTATATATCATTGCTTTATACGATTTGAATGTTTATGTTCATGTTTATTTTTATTTTTATTTTTATTTTTATTTTTATGTTTATTTTTATTTTTATTTTTAAAATATTGTAATCATTAATTTACTATCACATTATTACTATTAAGTCCATAAATATATTCCATAGCTAGTCCATTTAATATATTAGGATAGTATGAGATAAGAGTCCATTGATATTGTCATTGTACCCATGCTTCCAAATTGCAGAAAAATCTTTGAGATCACACAAGACTGTTTATTTTCAATCCAATTAGATAGGACACCTAAAATAAAGAATTACCTGCACTAATAACTAATTCAATACCACTATATGAATGTTGCTTATAATCTAATGATCATATAATGTCTTCATCAAGTCGCAGACAAATAGACATGGTAGAATTATCATGATTTCAAGAACAGTGGACCATCACAATAATATTTAACCTGATGGACTTAAGTCTTGAACTCGAAAATTCCAAAGGACTCTCTTTTTGAAATGAAATTGTTTTGTCCCCACCTCCTCACTAACTGAAGTTTGGGCATTCGATACCATGTGGTTTAGCACCTGTGGGATGTTTGTGAATGAACTTTCTTAAAGTGAAGTGATCACTTATGAAATTCAAACCCCTTTCTTATATCTATAAGTATGTTCTCCGCAGTGTCTCTGTAGTGGTTTTACCGTGCGTCCCACTTTGGAGGCCACACGGGATTCTAGGAGCATATCTAACATATTGACTGTGGCAATTGATTAGGCAGCCTACATGGGTATCTTTGTTGTTAACTTTAGATGAAAACTTGTTTTGTTTTTAAATACTAAACGGCAGGCTTGTACATTTGGCACATGGGTAGTACCCTTTATATGTGGTTTTAGAAGTCGGTAGTTTTGTCTCTAAAAGGGCCAGCTTCGGAGATAAATAGGTTGAGATGTGTTAGCTCGCTATGAAATATTGCAGGTGTCTCTGTTAGATGTTTTGCTCAAAATTTCAGTTTGTTCTTAGTAAACCCAATAGTTCGTCAAAGATTTTTCTTTATTCTCTGGTGCTTAGTGTGTATACTGTGTGTATGAACGCTACTTTGTGTTGTTATCATTATTTGAGCTTTAGGTTTGTATTTTAATAGTTCTGATCTGGTCATTAGTCTTACAGTTTCCACTGCTCGCTCTAAATGATGTTATTGTACCCCCTGTCTACAAACTTCTCTGTTAGATCTTGTGCCTGCTACTTAAAACAATGATTTTCCGAACCAATTGCGTTTGATCCTGACAAGTGTCCCGTCGGGATGTTTTTTATTCCAATTGGGATTGGTTTACTGTGGACACGATGAAATGTTGTTGCTTGCACTGGTTGTGAGTAGTTTTGTTTGTAGGATCGTGTTTTTCACATTTAATTGGAGATCCAGAATTCAATGGGATTTCTTTGCTGTTCCTTGAGTTAAACTTCAAGTTGTGTCATTATTTTGAGATGTGATTTAAACTGGTGGGGGTCTTGTTCGCAGCTTTGACAATTATGCATCAAAGGATGTTGAAGCTATATTGTCAAAGCTGGAACAAGACATCACTCTATCATCTAATTTAGCACAATTTTTAATGGTTTCTATAGACTTCATATTAAGAAACAACTATTTTTTGTTTCAGGATCAATTTTATTTACAGGTATGTGGCACCGCCATGGGAACCAAATTTGCCCCAGCTATGCGAATATTTTCATGGGAAATATGAGGATGATTACATCTGGTCCTATGCGGGGCTGGGGGAGAATTTGGTCCTGTGGCGGCGCTACATGAATGACGTTATTGTCATTGGAGAGGCTCTATTTTAGAGTTAGATCAGTTTTTAAATCACATCTCATAAATAATGACAGGAACTTGAAGTTTACCTTCAAGGACAGCAAAGATAATATTGAATTCTTGGATCCCAATTATTGATTAGAAAACACGATCTACAAACCAAAACTTACTACAAACCGTGCAAGCAAACAATTATCTCCTGGCCAGCAGTACCACAATCCAATGGATAAAAAACATCCGAAGGGACAGCTGGTCAGGATCAAACGCAATTGTTCGGAAAATCATATGTTTGAATTGCAGGCACAAGATCTAAAAGAGAAGTTTTTTAGACAGGGAGTACAATAAACATCAGTTAGAGCAGGCAGTGGAAACTGTAAGGATATGACCAGATCAGAACTATTAAAATACAAACCTAAAGATCAAATAATGATAACAACACGTAGCGTTCATAACACAGTTATAACACACTAGCACCAGAGATAAGAAAAATCTTGCGAAATATTGGGGTTTACTAAGACAAGATGAATTTTGAGCAAACATCTAACAGAGACACCTGAAATTTATTTCAGGCGAGCTAACAATCTCAAAACGTATTTATCTCCAAGCTGCCCTTTAGCAAACATACCGCTCTAAACCAACATTAAAGGGTACTACCCATGTCCAAATGTACAGCCTGCCAGTTTAGTATTAAAACAAACACAATTTTCATCTAAAGTTACACAAAAAGAGTACCCAATTAGGACTCTAATCAATTGCCACAGTCAATATGTTATATATCTCCTGGAATGCCCGTGTGGCCTCCAATATGTGGGCCGCACGGGTAGAACACTACAGAGACGACTGGGAGAACATATTTATATAAAAAAGGGGGTGTTTGAATTTCATATGTGTCACTCACTTTAAGAAAGTTCATTCACAAAATCCCACAGGGCTAAAAGCCATTGGATCGAATGCCCAAACTTCAGTAGGAGAGGTGGGGACAAATCAATTTCATTTCAAAAAGAGAGTCCTTTTGGATTTTCGAGTTAAAGACTTTAAGTCCATCAGGTTTAATATTGAATTTGATTTGTCAGCTTTCTTGAAATCATGATAATTCTATCCATTGTCTATTTGTCTGCCGACTTGATGAGAACTTATTAGATCATTATTATTATAACGCAACATTCACTTACACAAGTGCACTTAAATAATTGTATATTACACAGGAAATTTAAATTAACAATACACGTTAATATCATTAAACATAAGTTCACAATATAAAACACTAGGTATTTTTTCTTTCTCTTCTTTTTTAATTCACACAATAATTTACTCACTGTTAAATTCACGTAACAATAAAAAAATAACTGAATACACATATTAAGTTTGAATAAGGCATTAGTTTATATAGTCACACAGTCTCGCACAGTATCACTATAAATATTTCACTTTAACACGGTCCGCTCGATTTTCCCTTCCACGATATTCGACATTATATAAAATCATATTTAAATTAGGGTTGAAGTACATTAATATCTCCGCTTAAAAACCATTCTGCAAGATCTTTCATTATAGGCAATTGCAGTCATCTTTCAAAATGCTGTTGGTATTTTCAACTTTTCTATTTGTAATTTGTAATTTGTAATTTTTAATTTGTAATTTTTAATTTTATATATCATTGCTTTATACGATTTGAATGTTTATGTTATTTTTATTTTTATTTTTTGTTTATTTTTATTTTTATTTTTAATATTGTAATCATTAATTTACTATCACATTATTACATTAAGTTCAATATATTCCATAGCTAGTCCATTAATATATTAGGATAGTATGAGATAGAGTCCATTGATATTGTCATTGTACCCATGCTTCCAAATTGCAGAAAAATCTTTGAGATCACACAAGACTGTTTATTTTCAATCCAATTAGATAGGACACTAAAATAAGAATTACCTGCACTAATAACTAATTCAATACCACTATAAACAGCTTTTGAATTTATAAGTCTTGTGGAGATCACAGAGATTCTTGTGTATTTTTTGTCTAGAAATCACGTTATTCAATACCACAAATACCAATATTAATATCATCATTTATGCTTCCATAAGAAAACTTGTAAAGACAGATGAGTTGAATTACTCTATTAAGAAAGCGCCAATTACTAAGCGCTTCCAATCAGGACTGGGGGTATTTAACAAGATCAGCTACCACAGCACTTATCCCTGACGAAGAGAGACGCCATTCGTACTTTCGAAACGTCGTAGGAAGGTCTGGTGGTACCGCTGAGCCACCGTAGCCGAGGACCAATACAGGTGACGTCATCAGAGCCGAGGAGATCGGGTGTATCCAGGAAGCAGCCGCTCACAGGAACACAGAACAAGACCCGGCAGCAGATGCGAACATATCACAAGGCGGACGGCACATCAGAGGCCAAGACCACCAGCACCAAGTGCTTATACATTGCTTTTATACTACTACCTGTGGTGAGTAGGTTTCCAATTTTAGATCAGGCGGAGCAAAGAACAGGATTGCTGGACATTGTTCCTAACTTTAAAGTGTGGATAGTGCCTAGGCACCAGTTCATTAATTATTTTATTAATATCAATGTATGTTTATAAATGTTTTATTTTTATTCATGGTTTTTAACCAGATATTTTAATAATAAATTGCCCTTCTTTTAAACTTCCGTTATCCCTTGGGTAATACACTATTGCAGGTCCCCTGCATGTCTTGTCTTTTTTCTTTTTCCCTTTCCTGAGGTCATTGTTCATCAGAAGAAGAACAATAATCCACTCATCTCTACCACACCTCAGCGCCAGAGAAAAGATTTTTTTTCCAGCCTTCACTCCATCTCGGGGTGAATATACCAGAAATATCTTTTAAAGGCAGCTCCAGGACTACCTATTGGACCTTTATCAAAGGTTTTAATATCCATTATTGTTCATGCACCAGCGCTGAGTCAACACCTATTATTTTACCTTAGTCTTCCTATGTATTGGTTTCTAAGGTTTCAGGTTTACCTGCAAGTTCCCCTAAAGTGTTTGTTTCTCTGCACCTGTAATATCCTAAACGGTGATATCAAAAGTTTCACGATTTTACTGCAGTTTTCTTGTCTACTATTCTGTCTGAGTCCAAAAGTTTTGGATCTACACTGAGTTTTGTCTCTGTAGTATTACCCGGCTGTCTATGATATTTCTATGCCTGATTTCTAAAGATTCACGATTAACTGTCTGATGAATCCCTACGCATGATGTTGAAAATTTCAGACTTTACTGCAGGTGTTCTCTGTCTGATATTCCCTACGCATGATATCTAAGTTTCAAGATTTAACTGCAGGTTTCTCTGTTTTATGTTTTTTCCTTGCATTTATGCTATTCTTTGTGACTGCTGCTATATCTCAAACGGGTCATCTCCTATCTGGTCTACTCTGTGCTCATAGTTCTGCTGTTCATTCTACATGCTTATGCTTTAAAAGACAAATTTCTCTTTTACTTTTTTGCTTTTTTTTTGGGCGTGTTGTTTTCACCCATGTCTGAAATTATGGCTCCCCACTCCACAACGCATCTTGTAGCAGTATGTGAACACAGTACCACTGTTCTTCAAGAGCCGACATCAAAACACCCCCGTCATAGCGCCGCCTTTGGAGCACGGGGGCCGGAGCAGGAGGCGGCGCGAGCGACGACGGGCGTGCCCCGCCCGGCTACACGACAAGACAGGAGGCCGTCGGGAAGCTGGAAGGGACCAGCGACCAGACCGGGGCGGGTACCCCCCCCGCGAGCCGTCGGACTCACTGGGCTCCTCACCGCGCGGGCGGGAGCGGGGACTCTCGCCTGGTCCATAGTGAGGGAAGCGCGTGAATACCCGTCCTCTGTTTTTACAACGCTGACTATGCACAACACTGACAGGTCGTTAGATGCACACTCAATTTGACCCGTTGGACAGCTCACTGTTGAGCCTTGATCTTACAAATGCCCTCAAACACTCCCTATCCTATCAAAGCGTCACGTAACAATATTAGGTTACACTAAATATCTATAGGCTTGTTGAAACTACTCAATATCAACGACCATTAGCACACACTGCAATGTGTTGTCTGTTTAGTCACGCCACATTCTGTGTGCCCATCTTAGAGGTTATATGTATTCCACACGAAGGATCCTGCTACCTGAAAACAAACAACACTTTTTTGCCGCACCATATGACACCTCCTTCATGAGTGAACATTGTGAAGGTCAAATGTATTCGCATGGGAATGGCTAGTTAATGTAACATTATGATTAGTGAGTCGATTGCCACTTACACAAATCGATTATGATTTTTAGTGTAACACAATATTCATATCGTATTGTATCCTCAGCGGATGTAACTGCAGTGCGAGCATCGTAATGGTGCTTATGTGTAGGGCGGATTTCGAACTACTGCAATAGTTCGCTCAAGTTAAACGCGGCTATGTACATTGTTATGTACAGGAATGCTAGGTTTATGTTTACCCCGTGTTCACACACACCTTCTTGGTCTCAAGGAAATGCGTGCGGTACGTCGGGTTAATAGCATTAAATTACATCGAAGTACCAATTGATATGGTTTTGGCCTTTCGACTAATTCATGACCCATGTAAATGGTAACACCAAGCTGCATGCATATTCCGTCATAGAAAGGCTTGCACGCTCCGGATTACCGACGATGCTGTCACCTCGGATTGGCAGACACGCCGAACAAGTGTCTTACTGGGGTGCGCCAGTCCAGGGCTGCAAGCAACACCCTCAGAAGTGTGAGTGTACGGCCTTGGGGATTACAGTTGGTGGGCCATACTAAATGTCGCCTCTCCTATCTTGTGTAGTGTTGTTCATGATTCATTATTTGTTTTGAACATCTTCTTTAAATGAGGATTACTTAGTGTCATGTGAAATGAAGTGTAAGGAAACTTGTATTGTGTTAGTGATGTTCAACTATCTGTAGGGAGTTGGTGGGGGTGGTACAGACCAAGTTTTTCAGTCACTCTATGTCTGCACCACTTACTCGCAGTCCAACAACATTATTTCTTAAGGTCAATTGGTAGTGGTGAGTTTAACTGTTCGAGGGGGGGTTACTAACCTAATCGCGTATGGAGAACCATGTTGACGTGTTAGCATTGGCATGACACTAGTACAATTAGCAAATTTGTGTATACACAGCACGTACGATTAACATGACACGCCTTTACCAGTAATGTCGGTCACCATGGTTATTTGTAAGCGCCTCGTCCTAGAACATTGATGAAGAGGGATATTTGATGATGATGACTAGATGATTGATGATGACTTGTGATGTGATTGACGCCGACGGCCGGCCCATAGGGAGCACACAAATACAACGGGGGGGGGCAAGATTGTGGGTCCGGGCGCCTCGGCCGCCCTCCGCCCGACTCGACCGGTTTCCCGCTCCATCCCTTTTGCTGCAGTGACCATGCAAGATCGGTTCCGCACGAGGGTCCCAATTGAAATGCTTTCTGCTCCGGTCGGCACATCACGTGCACGGAGGCAGACATTATCTCACAATTGATGCGGCGATGGTAGCTTCTGAGGGACACGTACATTGTGGACAGCCAGAAAGACGTCAGTCGCAATTGTCCAACAATGATCGACAGTGCTGGAAGAGGAGCATTGCGACACTGCAGGAAGAAACCGTTTCACAATTGGCACATCTCCACAGAGTCTTCATTGAAGTGCTACAACGTTGCATCACAATAAAGTCAAACCTCGCATTCGAGAAGAATTAGTCTGTCCAGCAAACACACACAGCTAAAGAGTAAGGGCAGAATGCTCATGTACCACCAATTCAAAATCCTCACAGCCAGGATCTGTTGGATACGCAGAGTCAAGTTTTCACCACTTCATCTGTAGATACTTCCATTCACCAGGCACCAAATGTACCGGTCCAGAAGGTAGGCTAGATCATGGATGTGCAGGGGTGTGTCCTGATCGAGCGATCCTTAGGCTACCCGGGCTGTGCGACCAGAGGGGGTGGCCTGCCTACAAGATTCAGAGGCAGGGACACGCTAGCAAAGGAGGCCACAAAAGAAAACCACAAGCAGTGACTACTGACAGGTTTTTGGTCCAAATCAACAACAAAAGAAACATGAAAATAGACTCTGCGAGACGCAATCAATTGTTGCAGGTGGTGATCCCGACGAATCTTGGCTGCAGCATGTGTGTCGCAGGGAGCCAACAAGCACTGTCTGGGGGGGGTGAGAGTATAGTCCACTGGTACGCACAAGGCCGGATGGGGTGAGTCACGCGCCAAAAGCCCTGAGGTGAATCGCTGCCCCAAAAGCACTGGAGGTTGAATCGCTGCCAAAAGGCCTGTAGTGAATCACTGCCCCAAAAGCCTGTAGGTTGAATCACTGCCCACAAGCCCTGTAGGTGAATCACTGCCCACAAGCCCTGTAGGTGAGTCACGGGCCAACAAGCCTGTAGGGGAGTCACTGCACAAGCCCTGCCAGTAGAAAGTGCCAGAGGCAACCAACAGTGGCTAGGGTGTCCTTTAAGTTGGGTGGCAAAAGAAAAAGGAAAAAATTCAAGCGACAACAAGCAAGGCCTGTTGACTCGCTCGCAAAAAGAACAAAAAAAAATAAATTTTAAAATTCACAAAATATGTCTTTGCCTTGTTTTGTTGATCAGATGTACTCTACTTACTTCTGTATGTTATGATGAAGAATGTGAGTGTTTCCAAATTTTCAGTAGGTTCTGGTACACGTGATTTTTGGAAATGGTTAACACTCCTAATTAATGAAATAGTGTTATAAAACTATTGATGTATTATCGTCGTTCGTATGGTCCACCAGGAGCCAGTTTGCTACGTTTAGAGAAGTGCATGACTTTGCAGAAACGCAAAACATGCATTTGGTGTGTAATTGTGTAATCATTGCATGTGATATTATTTTCATGAATTATAAAGGCACCTCATTTAACTGCAAAATTTTCTTGGTACGTGTCAGCAGGATTTTGTGTTAAATATACTTACTTTGGTTGGACATTGGCAATGTTGTCCTGTTAATCATTGTGTTCTTGTTTGCAGAACATCTCTGAATTGGGGTATACTAAAATAGGTATTGTAGTGAGTGTGTATTGATAATGCACAGCACACACACAGACACCGACCACTTGTGTGTGTGTGTGTGTGTGTGTGTAGTATATAGCGTAATCTCAAATGGTATAGATGTATTTACAAAACAACATCACATTCATGCGTCCTTGTGAACACACACTATTTTAATAATACAGACATAATGTTTGACAACTGTAACTAAGTGTGGAGCCCTAACATTATTGGGTGCAAACAAATGTTTATGACTAAGTCACTTCATGTTTATCACCATTTAAATGGGTTCATAAAAGCTACTTAATGCCATCAATATTTGTGTGTACTCCTCGCAATATAAAAAAACAAAAAAAAAAAGATTACATTTTCTAATATATAATATATATATAGATATATTATACATATTACACACACCACACACCCACACACACCATACATATAGTACAAGATAAACTTTAGATATATATATATTTTTAAGGAGAGAGACTAATTTATATATAATATATAGATACAACACGTAATTTAAACTCAGGCAGAACAGGGAGTTAACCAGGACTTTCAAATAAACACACAAGAAATGTATGTGGAAAAAAACATTTCATTTTCTGCCCCAGGTGTGTGATTTACTGATATGGCTGTCTAAGCACTTTTCACACAGTGCTCTTGTTATTTTTCTAGAAAAACTCAAGGTTACGAAATAAAGTGTAGAAATGTTTCACAAAACGAGAGATAAAAAATTGATACATGTTTTTTCCCACATTTCGCCTAATCACTAACTAACCACAAAAAGTCACCCAATTTGAAAAGCGGCACATCCATTGGCGTTTGAAATAAGGAGTAAAAAGTAGTGTCTTTTTTGACCTTGAAAACGAACACAGTAATTTGTTAGCCAGTGAGCGAATTCATTTTGATGAGCAAAGAAGACAGAACTGCACACATATTTTGTGCTACTCTGACACGGATTGATGATTCGTAACAATATGAATCCCCTTTTAGGGTATAAGTACATGTGTCAGAAGCAATTTTAAACAGTCGCGACACAAAGCAAGCACCCGCCAAATCTATGATTTTGATCGAGCTAAAAATCCTTATTACCAAGACACGTAGGGCATGCGTCGGAATTTTAACTTCCTCAAAAGATTCACTTTATCAACAAGGACTTCTTGTTGAACTTGTGAGGAAAGCTAGAACACACCTATGGTTTCTGGAAGATTGCAAAGGAAAGCATTTTCCTGAAAGCTGGGCACATATATTGTTGTGTGAAAAGGCCATATTTATCCTAATGCCAACACTAGCAATGGATCGATACTACTGGTTCCGTTGTTGCATCGATACCTGCTGCAATATACTGCCACCCTCCATTCCTGAAACCCACTTGTAAAACAACAAAAGTATATGATTATGTACACAAGCCTTTCAGCTGAAAATGCATTGGAATGGGGGAACCAGAAGAAAATGAACTACCTCCCGACCAATGGTTTGAAAGAAAGCAGTGGCGATCCTATGAGCGCTTCATGGAGGAGATGTGTGTCATACTGGATTCAGCGGGTGGGTTCAAGCGTGGATGAAAATGACCTGCATTTCTGGAGACGACCAAGTTGCACCAGACGAAGAGTTTAATTCTAGAAGAATGGTAAATATAACAACGTTATGCGTGACTGTGCGTTAAATGTTTTTTTTTTTTGTTTTTTTTAACCACCATTTTCCTTCAAGCGTGGATACGCGTAACATTGCAGACTGCATACATGTGCGATAACAAAGAAATTGTTGCCGAAGACAATTAGTATAACCTGAAAGAGTACGTACACCATTATGACGGAATTAAATATACGTACTTTCCTATCCTTTAACCATATTAGCAACAATTTTAACATAACTCTAACCATACCGTTTTGTTATCAGGACACATTTAAAGCGGGTCCACCAAGTATGACGTGGGAACCTTGTCAGCCCAAGGTACTAAAAAAGGATGACGGATGTTTGTCAATCCCGCACCCCAAGCGACGTGCCGCGCCTCAAAGGCTAGTGGCTGTGTTGTTTTGTGATAGTTACGGTAATGCACGGGGTCATCACACTGGGGCCGGTTCACTGGGCGTTTAGCCGAAAGTTAATGGAGTGGGAGGAGTGTGAGCGTGCGTTTAAGCCTGGTTTAACATGACGTACACGTTATTGCTTTTCGCATTGTGTTATCGGCCGCCTTTCTGTCAAACTCGTTCTGGTTAAAAAGAATAAGATGTGTATCGTTTAGAACGAATGTAGTTTCATATTCATTGTATTTGAAAAATAAAGATTTGATGTTTAATGGTATTTTCAAGATGGATTGAACGCCACAACGTCGCTTTGTTTTGAGCATGCGCTAACAGTTAGTGCAGCCAGCGTGAAGTGCTGTCGCACACTAAGATGTGCGAGCACATTTCAGTATAAAGGCACCGTTCACATCATATAAATAGTTATTGCCTGCTACCAAATTTTCAAAAGAAACATTACATAGTCTGATGAACACGTGTACTTCAAATATAGTGCGTGACGGGTATTTACACATCATATAGAGCGTGTAATGCGTTGTCAAGGATACATATCTAGTAACGGTGCCATATTTGACCATCAATGTGTTTGGGTATTTCAGAGATGTCGGGAAGATACAATCGGATCAATGTATGATTTCAGAAGGGGAAGGGGGGGGGAAAAGGGGGTTCTACCTTTATATGAGTGATTGTGAGGAGGAGCACGACACTATACTACATATGGAACTAAATTTTTTATGCTTGCAGCGCTAATTAAACAAACAATTAAAATGTGATACCCTTATGACTATATGGAAAGCACTAATCTAACTAATGCATGGTTGGCCAATAATAGTGCCTACATGAACTTTTTATGAGTGTTCTTTAATGAATACTAGCATTTTATTGGCATGGTGTGTTTGTGTGGGAGCGATCGTGGGATATATAATACAACCCATTCCCACTCTGCTAAACCACTTGTGGAATTATATTGTGTAACTGGAACGTAGAATGTCGAGACACCTATGTAGACACATAATAATAATAATAACATTATAGTATAGCAAGCCGCATGTTAATGCTATAGCGTGCGCAGGCTTGATACACACGCGAACGCTTGATACAGACAAATTTTTCAGGCTGATGGCGCCGGGGCTGAGCAGGCGGTCCCTGGCCCGATGGAGACTTAGCAAATTTAGTTTTTTGCCGCATTGAGGAATCAGGGTAGAGTAAAGTGATTGCCGCAAGGGGCACAGGAGCCTGACAAAGGGAATTGAGACCAGGCTCCCCGCTTCAAAATCTCAGTGCCAGTCGTGTGTTTCCCGTCAGACTCTGGCCAGCTCCCTTATCCAACGTGTAAAGGACACTTCTACAAGACAGAACTAGCCATTTTCTTGTTCAAAATCTTCTTGTTACATGGGTATGTGATAAAATGGTTTGGAGAATGTAGCAAATAACTGTTATTTGCGCCAGATGTGTGTGCGTCCGCCTTATCAATGCGTGATCTGTTCATGATTCATGACATCACAATATGGTACTATGAAACGTAGCGTTTCTGTGTTATTTCATTAACCTAAATAACTATAGTTACCTTGGTTTAGTAAACGTTCTAAAATATATCATCGTATTTAGGCAATTATGATGAGGATCAAGCTGACGTAATTGAAAGCTGGTGAGTATCCAGTTTGTCGGTGTTCTCATTATAGCATGGACTACACCAATGATACAGACACCAAAAGTTGTCTTACAAAGTGTCTTTGTCTATGCTAGTGCACGTGGATTGCCTTACGACAATTTGTGACAATACTTGATAATTACCCTCATCATGATATGATTGAAGGGAGTGACTGTGTTGCAATTACTATTTTGCAAAAAATGGATTACCAACATTGGTTCGTATACTTGCGGTAAATTATAACTGGACGAAAGTGAAGTAACCTAGATAGTGACAATTTGTGTCTCTCTGGGGTAACCGTTTACACAACTTGCGGTAAATGTATGGGACACATTTCGAACACAGTCCGTCGTTGACCTCGACGCATACACCCTGATACAACATTGTCCACCACAAATTTAAATTAAATGTTGACTATTAAATTCTCCTAAGCATCTAAACGATAACACACCAAACAGTGCTGAAATATAAGAAATGTGTAGGTATGAGCAATTGTCCTGTGGATTGCAGGCAATTCGACTTTGCATGGGTTGTAGATCAGTCAATTCTCAATCGTGATATGATGAGCTCCAGTTAAGTGTAAAGAAATGAACTACCGGTAATCCCCTTGTCCCAAACACCTGCTATATTACATTTAGTGGGAATTTATATTCTATAAAGGAATAACATACATACAAAGATGTGATGAAATGGGGAAGTAAATTTTCTATACAAGTGCAACGAAGAAAAGCTACAAGAGTAGCTAAAACCATGCAGACTGAACGATCGGGATACAGAGAAGTACCATCTATGGACACATTTGCTGCTGTAAGACCCATATGTGGGTTTTGGAACTTCAAATCATATATGTAGAAGATGAGGTAGGCTACAGGCTTTATTTGAGGCGATGTCGCAAAATATTTAGCACACCATGTCAGTGCCATGAGCTGGAGCGATGTACCTATTGAATGAGAAAGGAAAGCAATATAAAATTGCACAAATCATTGACCCAAATTGCCGATCTGTCGGAGCGGATACCGTAAACAACAACACAGGCACGGGTTGATTTGTGTTAAAGGTGCACCCAACCACCCATGTTATATTTCCTCGGCAACATGGTGTCAAAATGTTAGGGAAATCAGGGCTGACGGTTTATACAAATTCGATATGGACTGTATCACTGACACTGCAACAATAACATGTATGTAAGCATACTAGGAGATGTGAATGAGCTATGGGCTAATAGTGAGTATGTGTTAGCAATAAGGAAAACACAATGCTAAAAACTATAGTGCTTTGTTACCCAGTTTTTTTTTTTTTATTCACATACCACAACTAAAGTAAAAATGTGAAGATGAGGGATTATATTAGAACTGTGGTGCAACGAAGTAACATGACCGGATGCCCATCCCTTTGTGCAACAGCAGAGAGAAGAAAGGGGTGCAACCCATATTTCAAGTCGGTAGGTCCATACAAGAAGGGTATATAAAAAAACATTATTGTTAAGATAACATACGTAAGTATAAAAGTAGTAGAAGCTGGAGAGCACTAGTGGGGTACTTACACAGAAAAAAGCATTGAATTGAGGACGATTCTGGCGTGTATGCGCCACACATGGATGTTTGTTCAATTCAGGCAGCTACATGGGTGGGATGCTCGTTACGCACCACGGTCAGCTAGGTCTGAATGTACATTGTGCCTGCAGGGGCAAAATGTGCCAAAATGAAAAAGGGCAAGCAGATAATATCAGACACTTTTTGAGGCCTTGTATAGAAAGAGCGCCACCTGACCAAGTTCGGTCCAGTTGGACACTTAAATCTGGTACTGAGTAGGCACACAAGGTGCTCGACTATAACAGATCATGGTAGATATGATGGGCTGCATTGTGTACCCTCCTTGCTTCAGTTTGAAGGGTTTTTTAGCACCCCGGACAGTCAAGAGCCACGGCATATATTTCCGTATCCCCTGAGTCACCTATAATGAAGGTAGCACCCATACGACTGAACATTATGTGAGCCAAATTGTTACAATGCAAACATTCCTAAATATCAAAAATTGTTGTTTTGCTGTGTAGAACATGTAAGACTGTGTACTCACCTATCCGCCAACAAGTTCAAAAAGCTGTCCCTCTTCGGACGCATGGAAGACAGAAGAGTGTCTCAGGCGAATGAAGGAATCGCTGATGGAACCAGGGGGAATTTGGCGGACGGTACCAACATGCATTATACACTCATCCGTGGCTCTCATTAACACCTGTAACGATTGAAGTGAATCCGTTAGTTGACTTACGCGTTCGGCGGGGTAAGGTACACCACTTGCTCACTTCCTGATAGGGCAATCAAAGCAAAATGTCGTGCAATCTCGGAGTTGCACCCCCAGCCAACAAAATCGGATCCCTGCTCTGTATTATAAAAGCCGAGTCTGGTACTTATCCAGCCACTCTGTCGCCTCTGTAGGGATAAGTGAAATGATAATTCCGACTAGCGCGTCATTGAGGGCAAGAGAATATTGGGTCTAAGGCCGCGCGGAGAATGTTAGATTGGCGGACCCCGCCCCAGATGCCACAGTGTGTCCTGGTTTATGACGCGGAACGGAATGATAGCAACGATAATGTAATGAGAACAGCATTTAACAAGCCCAGGGGAACGCACGACCTGTGACCCTGGCTGTGAAAAAATCTACTCTCCCCCTTATTCTGATAAAACGTAAGATTGCTGCTGAACTCAACGATCAGTTAGCGACTTAGATCAAATCCCTTCAGACTCATCATCCCATCTAACAGCGGTCTCTCCCTGTACAGACGCGGAACGGAAGGGCCACAAATTGTTCCCTTGTCTCTCTCGATCTCCTGTCCCTCTACTGTCCTCGGCTCTGTCACTCTCCCTGTCCCTGTCGTATACGGGCGTGATGCCCCCTCCCCCCGGTGCCCGCAGCCTTCACCTGTCCCAACACGATGTCCCGCTTTTCTTTTATGGTCGTCTCCTTCGCCCTATATGATTCGTCTCTTCATCATCCAGCATGTCCTAAGAAAAGATGGTCCTCCGTCTCCTAACAATCGCATACATTTTGAAACTGAGTAGATGTGTTGAGATGAGAAGGTACTGATGGGCGGTTCCTTTAAAATTAGGATGTGTGATTGTCCGGTGACGTTAGTAAAATGCACTAAAGGTGTGAATTAAACATGAATAAAAACGTACTTTGTGGCAAGCTGGTGTGGCAAGTTGTTGTTATAAAGAGGTTTTGTCGTGTGTGGTATCTGCAGGGAATGATGATATTCGGCAATATGTGGGACGTGAACTGTGTAGAAAAGACATATGCTTGCAAAGTAATAAATAGTTGACATCGGTGAATGCATGTAACACTGTGAACGCACAACAGTCAGTCATTGTAATTAGGCAAAAAGGCTGAGATTGACGTGGGGGAAAGATTTGTTTTGGTGGAACATGTGTAATTAGGCATGTATTGTGACGGTTGGACAACCGAATGAATAGTCGTGTGGCATATCGGCATGATTTAGTAGGCAGATTATGTGGACTTGTATAGAATGATACGAGGTTTATACAACGGTGTAACCAATGACTGAATTACCAGTGTACTGGTGGTGTATTAGTTAGGTTGACAGTGCTCTGTAATGCTACGGTGACAATGTAAACATGCAATGGTGATTTGAGACGTCCAATTAAGTGACGTCGGAAAAATAGGGGAGGACCCAAAAAAACCTAGATGTAAACATGAGAAGACCAGAGTACATAACGTTTAAAAGATTGCGTTGTATCATTACAAGCATTGTGTAATGTAAAGGAAGATGAATATACGGTGTGTATGTGTAGTGACATGTGTGTCATGTGTAACATCATGTAAATATTGTGTCGTCAGTTCAGTTAAAAGTTGATAGATGTGGGTTCCTTCCTTTAAGAGTGAGTATAGTATTTTCCCTTGGCACCATCATCAATGATGAGTAATGGACCCGAAAAATGCTGCAAAACATGTAAAAGTTATAATGTTATGCAAATAATTTACACGTCAGCTGTGACACAATGCAGGGAAAGCCCCCCGCGGCACTGTATGCAAATGAGCGTTATAGTAATTTGCGCATATGCAAAGCCTAAAACAGTCCTATCACTGTTATACGTACCCCCATGCTCTCCAGCGCATTGACTTCGCATTGAATTGTACATAACATATTTTTTTCGAGTTGTTCTTCACTTCTATGACTGCGCCCGCGTTGCAGCGCATTCGTGTCAGCTACGCCTGGCCACACAACGATGCCAACTTTAGTGGCGAGGAGAAATTCGGCCATAACATGCCAATTACTACGTACGTGACCAGATCAGAATGCCACGGATAGCTTTATTTGTATTTTGTTCTGAAGCATCTCGGAGGCCGATTTAAACACAGGAGGTGGCTGACTCAGTGGTGCGAAGGAAAAACAGGGGCTTACATTCGCAGACACCGACTGGCAAGGCAAACAGACAATAGCGTGCCTACGAAGAAACGATGGCGAGGTCAAAGCACCTATATCGGCGGCTGTAGCCTGAATCTCAAAACCCAAATTTTTGGTGCTATAAAATGGCGATAATTCCGCTTATCAACGCTTTAACTGTCATGGGCCCTTAGACCTCTTCGTGCACTCTAGGATCAAATCATATGGTAGCATGAGAGTCCCAAATTCCCCGTCTCTTTATTTGCATCCCCTTTTTTTTTAACGCACCTGTTAATCAAAATCCTATTGGTTTAACTTTCTTTGGTGATTGCGCCGCGTGATTGCTATTGTACAGGTTGATGTTGTCTTTCTTTTTTGATGTGGTAAGAATAAGTTGTGTGTACTCAGCGGCTGGTTGCAATGACAATAAATGGATATTAAAAACCTTTGATAAAGAGTCCAATAGGTAGTCCGGAGCTGCCTTTAAAAGATATTTCTGGTATCTTTACCTCAAGAGAGGAGAGTGAAGGGCTGGAAAAAAAATCTTTTTCTGGCGCTGAGGTGTGGTAGAGATGAGTGGATTTTATTTTTCTGATTAACAATGACTGATTCAGGAAAGAGGAAGAAGAAAGAAAAAGACCAAGACTGCCAATGGCAAGCGCGCGTACGCGAACATTCTCGGGGACCTAGCGCAATAGTGTATTAACCACACAGGGGACGCGTCTATACCCGGACGAACGTCCGGAGAGTTAGCCAAAGAGTAGGAGCCATCTTATTATTAAACATATATTTGGTTTAAAAACCATCGCGCCGGTGGAACCATAAAGACAATTAAGACTAAAACAACTGGATCACTAGAAAATACAATTGAATTAATAAAAAATAATTAGTGAACTGAGGTCCTAGGCCACTGATTCCAAACTGTAAGTAGTTGTAGGAGAAAGCAGATATGTTCCGAGCAAGTCCTGTCTCTTTGCTACGCCCTAGCCTGATTCTAAACTAATTGAGACGGACAACTAACTCACACAAGGGTAAAAGTAGTGATGAGAAACGCAACTGTCAAATCCGAAGAGATAAGCACTGTTAGCTGTGTGTGGTATTGGCCTTGAGGTCGCAGTCCGCCTGTGAATATGTCGGCATCTGCTGCGACGGGGGATTGTTTCTGTTGTTCCTGGGACCTGAAGCGCTGCTTCCTGGAAAAATACACCCGATCCTCCTCGCTCCTGATTGAGTCCACGGTAGGGACGACGGGCCGAATGATCAGGGGGCGCCCCCTATAGTTCTAAGAACCTCGGTGGTTTACCACTCAGAACTTCCTACGAGTTTCGAAAGTCGAATGCGCTCTCTCTTCGTCAGGATTAAGTGCTGATGGGTTTTTAGCGTTTGTGAGGAAAGAAAAAAACGAGAATAAAAGTAAACAATTAGAGAAGAAAAAAAAAAAAGATAGTAGATAGAAAAACGACTCCACACGCAGTGGAACAGGAGATCCACCCACCCACGCGGCCCCCCCCAAGTCCGCTTGATTATAGGAAAGCCGCTATAGTAATATGGACGCTTTGTCTAATAGAGTAATTCAACTCATCTGTCTTTACAAGTTTTCTTATGGAAGCATAAATGATGATATTCAATATGGTATTTGTGGGATTGAATAACGTGATTTTAGACAAAAGATACACAAGAATCTCTGTGATCTCCACAAGACATAATTTCATTCTAAAAAAAAGGCTGATATAGACATTCACTTACACAAGTGCACTTAAATAATTGTATATTACACAGGAACATTTATAATTAACAATACACGTTAATATCATTAACATAAGTTCACAATATATAAACACTAGGTATTTTATTCTTTCTCTTCTTTCTTTTCAATTCACACAATAATTTACTTCACTGTTAAATTCACGTAACAATAAAAAACTAATGAATACACATATTAAGTTTAGAATAAGGACATTAGTTTAATAATAGTCACATGTCTCGCACAGTATCACTATAAATATTTCACTTTAATCACGGTCCGCTCGGATTTTCCCTTCCTACGATATTCGACATTATATATAAAATCATATTTAAAATTAGGGTTGAAGTACAATTAATACATATCCGCTTAAAAACCAGTTCTGCAAGATCTTTCATTATAGGCAATTGCAGTCATCATTTCAAAATGCTGTTGGTATTTTTCAACTTTTCTATTTGTAATTTGTAATTTGTAATTTTTAATTTGTAATTTTTAATTATTTATATATCATTGCTTTATACGATTTGAATGTTTATGTTTATTTTTATTTTTATTTTTATGTTTATTTTTATTTTTATTTTTAAAATATTGTAATCATTAATTTACTATCACATTATTACTATTAAGTCAATATATTCCATAGCTAGTCCATTTAATATATTAGGATAGTATGAGATAAGAGTCCATTGATATTGTCATTGTACCCATGCTTCCAAATTGCAGAAAAATCTTTGAGATCACACAAGACTGTTTATTTTCAATCCAATTAGATAGGACACCTAAAATAAAGAATTACCTGCACTAAAAACTAATTCAATACCACTATAAACAGCTTTTGAATTTATAAGTCTTGTGGAGATCACAGAGATTCTTGTGTATTTTTTGTCTAGAAATCACGTTATTCAATACCACAAATACCAATATTGAAATATCATCATTTATGCTTCCATAAGAAAACTTGTAAAGGACAGATGAGTTGAATTACTCTATTAAGAAAGCGCCAATTACTAAGCGCTTCCAATCAGGACTGGGGTATTTAACAAGATCAGCTACCAGCAGCACTTATCCCTGACGAAGAGAGACGCCATTCGTACTTTCGAAACGCGTAGGAAGGTCTGGTGGTACCGCTGAGCCACCGTAGCCGAGGACCAATACAGGTGACGTCATCAGGCCGAGGAGATCGGGTGTATTCCAGGAAGCAGCGCTCACAGGAACACAGAAACAGATCCCCGGCAGCAGATGCGAACATATCACAAGGCGGACGGCGACATCAGAGGCCAAGACCACCAGCACCAAGTGCTTATACATTGCTTTTATACTACTTACCTGTGGTGAGTAGGTTTCCAATTTTAGATCAGGCGGAGCAAAGAACAGGATTGCTGGACATTGTTCCTAACCTTTAAAGTGTGGATAGTGCCGAGGCACCAGTTCATTAATTATTTTATTAATATCAATGTATGTTTATTAAATGTTTATTAATTGTTATTCATGGTTTTTAACCAAGATATTTTAATAATAAATTGCTCCTTCTTTGTAAACTTCCGGTTATCCCTTGGGTAATACACTATTGCAGGTCCCCTGCATGTCTTGTCTTTTTCTTTTTCCCTTTCCTGAGGTCATTGTTCATCAGAAGAAACAATAAATCCACTCATCTCTACCACACCTCAGCGCCAGAAAAAGATTTTTTTTCCAGCCTTCAATCATAGGAAGAACTACAGATTGCAAGAAAATCACAGCATGCAGTAACAAAATAATGGGAGCACTTTTGTCTTTTGAAATGGGGACCCTGTGAACAGCAGTTGTCCAACCAGGGAAAGCAGTAAATCAAGGTAACCGTCTTAAATAGAAATGTGAGTCTGAAAATCTGCAGTGGCCCACCCACAATGCAGAGACAATTCTTGTCCAGGAAATGAAAGTCTGAAAATGGCAAAAACAGGTACTGCAGAGAGGGCTTTTTTTTTTTTTTTTGTAAAAGGGAATTCTTCTCAGGGAGAAAGTGGCACAAAAAGCCCTGCAGAAAGCTTTGCAGCAACAAAACCTTCAGGATCCCAACTGGGATTTCAAAAAAAAAAAAAAAAAGTACTTATCTTCCTCCTAGCGGATGGGGTCTGCTGAAGCAGGAAGGCAGAGAATCTGTTCCAGCGAGATCCAGAAGTGGCCTCTGTTTTCTGTCACGGGAGACTCCTGTGGCGGGTAGGATCTCGGTGGCCGGAACAGCAGGAGCGTAGTAGGGGTCACAGGCAGAGATCAGAGGTAGGCGGCAGACAGCAAAGTCAGGTAACAAGCAGGGATTCGAGGCAGGCGGCAGGTAGCGAAGTCAGGTAACAAGCAGAGGTCGGCAACGAGGAGACTGGAACAGGACAGGCGAACAGGGACAGGTCTGGGAGCAGGGACTGAGAACGGGAACAAACAAGGACAAGCCAGATTACCAGCAAGGGCCTTTACTGCGAACAGACTCAAATACAGGTACAGGAACAGATCAGGATCAGAGGCATGTGCATAGGAGTCTGACTTGAAACAGAGGCAAGGGAGGAACAGGAAAGGGAGGTTTATATAAGCAGGCTGGGAGGGGGAGCACAGGTGCAGAGGTGTCAGGTATCAGGGTCTGGAATGTTCCTTAGTTTAGCAGCAGCAATCCCGGTGGACAAGTATAGGTACTGCAGGCTAGAACAAGACATTGAGAGTGGCAGCAGTCCTGGTGGCCAAGCATGGGTACAGCAGGCTAGAGAATATGACACACGGTAAGAGAAGGAGGAGCAGCTGCATACTTTGCTGAATCTTGGGACCATGAACAGTCTTTTGGAGTCAGATCTTATATGATAAGTACTGCATGTGGTAGGGGTGAGGAGCTTGTTCAGATAGATGGGTAGCTTGCCCAGAAAGTATTTGAAGGCAAGACAGGAAAGATGAACTTTGTGCCTAGACTCAAGTGATGACCAATCTTGTTCTTTGAGCATTTCACAGTGATGTGTGCTGTAGTTGCATTGGAGAACAAGGTGGCATATTGAATTGTAGAGGGTATCAAGTTTGCTAAAGTGGGTTTGGGGTGCCGAGTCGTATACTATGTCCCTATATTCGATAATTGGCATTAGTATCTGCTGTGCGATATGCTTTCTGACTAGCAGACTTAGGGAGGATTTGTTCCTGTAAAGTTCACCTAGATTGTTATAAGTTTTGGATGTCAAGGTATCAATGTGTAACCTGAATGTTAAATGGGAATCAAACCATATACCCAAGTATTTAAAACTACTAACAGGAGTTAGGGTGGTATTAGCATTGGTTCTGATCTGGAGCTCAGTCATTGGAAGCTTTAAAAATTTAGCCTGTGCCCCAAATACCATTGTTACAGTCTTGTCAGTGTTTAAAAATAGTTTGTTTTGGGGAATCCAATTTTCAAGTTTCAAAAAGTCAGACTGAAGTATGTCTTCAAGGTCGGAGAGGCTAGGGCTGTGTGCTTATAAAATGGTGTCATCTGCATACATGTGTAATGAAGCTCCCTTACAAGTTTTAAGAAGATCATTGATGAACATTGAGAATAGTAGCCTTGCGGGACACCACAGGTGATATCCATGAGGTTGGAGTTAGAGCCTGAGATAGACACATGTTGGGTTCTACCTGATAGGTAGGAATGAAACTAGTTTAAAACATGCTTACCTTTTCTAGAGCACTGGAGTTTGTTAAGCAAGATAGCATGATCAACAGTATCAAAAGCCTTTGCAAAATCTAGGAATACTGCACCAGTGAATTGTCCCCATTCCATTCCACACTGGATTTCATTGCAAACTATTAGCAGGGTAGATACCGTGGAGTGTTTGGGGCAAAAGCCAGATTGGAATTGGCTAGGGAAATTTTTCTTGGTATAGTAATTGCTTAATTGAGAGTGAACACATTTTCCATGTCTTTGGATAGTATTGGGAGAAGAGAGATAGATCTGTAGTTTGAGACAGCGTTTTGGTCCCCACTTTTGAAGATTGGGACAACTCTGGCAGTTTTCAGGTTTTAGGGATATGGCCTGCAGACAGAATAGAGTTGACTATGGAAGCAATTGGTTTGGCAATGGCTGGGACACCAAGTCTTAGGAACTTAGATTATAGTAAATCAGGTCCACATTGGCTGCTTAGTTTTAATTTAAGGAGCGCTTGTGTAATCTCCTCTTCTGATACTGGGACAAATTGAAAAATGTGAGCAGTGTTGGGAGGGTGTGGGGCTATATAGGGGTACTCTCATAATGAGGTTAATGTTTGTGGTTTGGGTTGCGTTTCGCTAATAAGTTAGTAGCAAACCCCACAAAGTAATCACGAAACGCATTTGCAATGTCAGTGGGATTAGTCGGAGTAATATCCTCCTTAGTGATATTACTTGGTGGTTGATGTCTAGAAGGCTGGAATATATTGTTGATAAACTTCCAGAAGTTAGCTGGGTTTGATGTATTCTGGCGAAGATTGTCAGAGTAATATTGTGCTTTTGCATGTCTTGTTTGCCCTGTGCACATATTCCGCAGGCATCTATAGTTATTATTAAGATCCTTTGTAGTGCTAGTTACTTTGTAGCTTTTCTACAAGGCATCCCAGAAATGGTAGAGCGCTATAAGGTCAGAAGTAACCCACAGAAGTTGTGCCCCCGTACTCTTAATCTGCATAGTGGAGCATGGGTATCACAGAGTTTTTAGAACTCGGAAAGGAAATAGTCATGTACAGAATCAGGGTTGGGAACAAAGTTGATGGTTTACCAAGAGCAGTTGGTAAGGTCAGCCATAAACTGTTGTGGTTTTTTTTTTGTATAGATCACGGTTTTGGGAATTATGGAAGTCAATGAGTACTCTACTAGATCTCTCTCTCTCTCTCTCTCTCTCTCTCTCTCTGTCTCTCTCTCTCTGTCTCTCGTCTCTCGTCCCTCGTCTCTCGTCTCTCGTCTCTCTCTCGTCTAGATGGATATTATGCCCCACACCCCAATCGTTTACCAAATGCATTATCTCAGCCTATTCTTTGCCTGTGAGCTGAGTCTCCTCCCACCAACATTGCACCTTCTCCCCCTCCTCTAGGAAAAAGCGTGTCCCGTTAAAATGGGGCACGTACCCCCTATACATCGGGTCCAACCATGGTAAGGCACCCTCTATGGGTGTAACATGCATGGCAGGCATAATAACATTATTGCTCCTAGGAGCCAAAGACACAACCGGTGATAAGGGCCAGGGTGACAGGGGTTTAATGCTAGGGTTGGAATACAATGGAAGTGTGGGCTGGGATGGGCAAATTAGAGGAGACTATTGAGACTCCCCCGGAGCAATAGTAATGTCCTTATTCCTGGCATTGCTCAATTGGCCACGGCCCTGAGCAGTAATGTACAGGTGCAGCGGCCATTATTCGAATAAATCACATAGCCATTTTCGTGTGCTCATGTATATTCCACCCGGTATTAACTCCGCATTCCCACATTCACGCCGCCGTTCATGCCGCAAGTCACCCACGGTTGATCTGTTTAATTTAATGTTTTCTGATTTCTTTGGGTGCAATTCTTCGCGTATCAGCCAGGTAGCAGAAATTAATGAATTGTAATGTGTACAGTTCTGTCTGTGCTACTGTATCAATATGCAGGTGTTTAAAACCAGATAAAAACAAAGTCTACCACAGTGGTCCATTGTGATTTGACCTTGAAGTCGTTATCAAATTAAGGCGCTTCATAATAAAAACTTATAAAACTCAAAGCTGTATGCTTTTTTCCACATTCCTACAGTATCCTTGCACAATTGCTGACTGGACTGGACATAATGTGCACACCGCAGACGTATTAAAAACCTGACTGTAGTTATGCATTTTTAATATGTTCTGCAATTAATGCTGCAGCAGATAACATGGCGACTGTTGCAGAAATATATGATTTTTCATTTCAAACTTTGATTTTTACAAGTTTTCACCTGACGTTCGTGTGTGTAAGCATGCGATAAGAAAACCTTAAGTAGTGTTTTTTTCGCATTGCCCCTCCTGCCGGAGATACAAGTGGTTATTGGGGGTGTAGCCCCATAATTTCACAGTATGTTTTATCATGGCAATTTCAAAAGAAGGAAGGTCGGGTTTAATCCATATAAAATTTGTCAATCCCAATCCAGCATTGTGCCGGCAAAACCCCCATCACCGGCACCAGCACCGGCTTACAATAACGGTCCGGTCGTCAGAGAAAACCTAATGAACGGCAATCCTTGCTACGTGTCCCCGCCAGAAAACCTGCAAAATTGCCAGCCTAAGCCTGATTTCACATACAGGTACCAGCAAGTTTGCATGTGCAAAAAGATTTCCAGCTTCATCATCTGTCAACTACAGGTTTAGCAGGCCAGCTGTCACCTGTCAACTATAATGAAGACTACAGGAGTGACAGTGGCTCATCACCACCCATTTGGGTAAATATAATTTACTACGGTATACTGTATTACACTATACACTACAGTATTAAGTTTAAAGTTGCAGTTCAAGCTGCCGTATTTAAAAAAAAATATTATTATTTTAAAAACAATACTGTACTGTCCCATATGTGCATTATGCACATAGACAAGTGATTAGTTACAGTAAGCTGCAGATCGGTCCGTTCTCCTATAATCAATCGCTTTGCGCAGGGTTATTTAATTGAATTCAATTCAATTCTTGCACAATTATTGAAAATGTAGTCCTGCAATATGATTGTAGATAAAATTGGTGGACAGCTATGAAGAGGGCGGGGCTCAAGAGCCAGAGCCTATCAAAAGTTTGTTCTCATCATACAGACACACATGTACTGTAGGATATTGCTTGAACTGCTGCAACGACTTGACGCAAGCGCAATACCGGAAAAAAATAACAAACCAAAAGATAGTACCAGCACTCTCTGTCTCACAGCTATAGATATAGGCGAATACCAGTGTAGGGAATATGAATAATTTAATGACACTAATAATAAACTGAAAATATAGCAACAATAGCCAATACGCCAATGCAAGAATAAATATCACCATAGAGAAAGTCAAAAATTAAAGGGGGTAGAGGGGAAAGAAGGAGAAGGAGAAAAAAACATGAAAGAAAAGGAAAAAAATCACAAAAATGGGAAAAGGAAAGCATGACGTCACTGACAGGGTCCTCAACAGAAAGCTGCAGACGTGGCAAGTCAGGAGAGCGCCTGTGCATACTTTTCCCCTTCACTGCTCATAAGGAATGTCACTGAGCATGCGCAGGATTCTGTGTGGATAGTCTTTCAACAGCGTAGAAAGTGCTTCTGTTTCAGCTGCCTTTGAAGATATGTAAATCATGTTCCTGCTGCTAGTCACTCACTGCGCATGTGCAAGGTCCCGATCACACAGTACTTGATCTTTGCAGCCTGTGAGCAGACGGGAAGGTTGTGCTGCGTGCATTCATGTTGCTGGCACATAGTACTCTGCAGTAACATACTTGGTACTCCTGTAAAGACTCCGAAACCAAACAGAAGGCAAAACATAAGTATTAAAGCAATGACAGGCTATTCAGGTATATACCTAAATAGCTAAAAATAGACAGACAGCCCCCTAAAAAGAGAGAGACCAAATGAAAGGGCTTAAAAAGGGCTAAAAAATCACATCCACACCTAAATACCACAGACGGGTCCAAATCCCTATGGGTATAACATGTCAACAAAACCCTCAGCTCACCCACTGTCAAGGGTCTAGTTAGAGGTGGGTAGAGACAACAAAGATGACAGGATGGATCACAAGCAGAACATTAACCCTTATAACACCTGACCCATACTTCAAGAATAATGAGCAATGGTCGTATACTGAATGCTGGTCCAGGTCTGGTGGGGAGGGTGTCCTGCAGGACCCAGGAGGGTTAGTAGGAGTGACAGATGGCATATCCTGGGGTGATGCAAATATCCAAAAAAATTAAAAATAGCAGCTAAGGTCTAATTCCTTATTAATGCCCCTGGGACTTTCAGTGTCCAAACGTCTTATCCATAGTGTCTCCTGCTGCAATAAAGACCTCTGAAGGTCCCCACCACGTCTCTTTCTCCCCACACCATCTCCCTTTTCCTGTTATTGCATAATTGTAGCTGCACAGCTTGTCTACCTACCACCAGGATGTGAGTATTGCTTATTTTCAGGGGAACCTGCCGATGAGACTGAGGGTGAGTGGGCTTGTACCATCTGCCACCTGTCTTCAGGAGGATAGTACCCATACTATTGCACATTAAGTACTATATTATTCTTATTAGTACCCTGGTTTAGTGGTTTGGCTTATTTTATTCATTGCACCTGCATTTGAGCGCTTTAGCCTACTTTCCATATCTCAGAAACAGATAGACTACTTTAAATAGTAGAACATAATATTCATTGGTATTGGGGATGATCAAGCAATGAATGCTGCGTGAGACTCTGTTTGTAGTGCCTGTATAATAAAGTAGGACCATATGCAAGTCTCTATGATAGGCTGGCTGTCCTATATATACACTATAATGGGCAAATCAGCTAATTCAATGAGACAGATAGTATCCACAACTAAGGTATGAATGAAAACATGACAGGCAGAGTACTCACAAGTGCAGCAATGCAATCCCCATGATAAGCGTGCCTCACGCCAAATGCAGGAAGAGCGAGCGGTCCGTGGGGTCCAGGAGCAGAGCACAGCTGCAGTGAAGAAAACGGGGGCTACAGTCCAACAGGAGCATAAAAAACCTTTATTGTGTGGTGGTGGGGGGTCAGAACAAACTCTGACGCATTTCGGGAAGAATCCCTTTGTCAAAGAGTGAGTTCGTGTTTGCCTGTGATGTCTAATATGTACCCATTGCCCCGCCCCCAGCCGTGACATCACTGAATGAAATTTTGGTGCGAAAACGTCCGCGATCAGTGTGATTGGTTGCTACCAACAGCCAGTGGTATGCTTGGCTAATGGTGCGTCTCACGAATCTGAAAAATGGTTGTGGGGGAATGGGAAACAAACAGACAAATATGGAAAACATATAAAACAGGGAGGAATGCAAAAATTGGCTACAAAATACAAATTGGCTATTTTGTTTTTATTTTGCACTCCTCCCTGTTTTATAACACACACACATACACACCCATATACACACACACACACAAACACACATATACACACACCCATACACACACTCCCATATACACACACACACACACACTCCCATATACACACGCACACATTCTCTCCCATATATATGCACACACACTCTCTCTCTCTCTCTACACACGGGCGGGGGTCGGAAGAGAGGAAAGCCCATGACCAGCACCACCCCCTCCCCCCCACGGGGGCATGACGCTATTGGACGGGCAGGCCGGCATTCCCTCCTCCCCCATACCTCACTCGGTGTAGTGAAAGCTTTGGGGAGGCCGGGTGGGTTGGAGGCACGTGGCGAGGTGTCCCACAGCGGGCGCCACAGGGGACAGTCAGCCCCGCCATGGCTGCCACTGCCCTGCTCCCCTCGCCAGCATGTCCCACAGTGCTGTGCCAAGCAGCTTTGCAGGCTGCTTCTTCCCCCCAGCCCGCGGCGGCATGAAGCTCATGGGGGGGGGCAGGCCGACATCTCCCCCCCCTACCTCATGCGGCGGCTGCGCCGTCATGAAGCTAGCTGGCGGGCGTATTTTAAGTTTTGGGGAGACGGGTGGGAGGGAGGCACGTGGCGAGGGCCCCCCGCCTACGCCAACCGGGCTGCAGCAGTGGGGACCTCCCGCTCCGGGCAGCGATCAGTGGATCGAGGGGAGGGGAAGGGGACAGGGGAAGGGGACAGGAGCAGGGGAAGGGGACAGGAGCAGGGGAAGTGGACAGGGGAAGGGAACAGGGTAAGGGGACAGGAGCAGGGGAAGGGGACAGGGGACAGGAGCAGGGGAAGGGGACAGGAGCAGGGGACAGGAGCAGGGGAAGGGGGCAGGGGAAGGGGGCAGGGGACAGGAGCAGGGGAAGGGGACAGGGGAAGGGGACAGGAGCAAGGGACAGCAGAGCTAACACGGAGGCGCAGAGGGCAGGAGCAGAGGGCCGCGGTGGGGAGTAGGGAGCCATGTGGGGACCAGGGGGATCGCAGGGAAGGAGCAGAGGGGCCGCAGCATGGAGAGATTGGAGAGTACTTACCCTCCAACAGAGCTCCATGCAGAAAGAATGGCCGCTCGTTGGGGGCGGGCTCATATAGAGCCTGGCCGCGCGCCCACAAAGCTTGGGAGCGCGCGCCAATCAGCTGTCAGGTAGGGGGAGTTTTTTTGTTTTGTTTTTAGCGCGAGCAGGGAAAATTTCAGCGCGAAATTTAAAAAAACAAACACGTGTGCTGCTTGGGCCAATATTTACTCGCCCGGAGGTTAAATCCTCTCGCCCCGGGCGTGTAAATGTATAGCATTGTCGAACACTGCTTATAAATATTTCTACACCGTGAGCAGCACACTGTTGCACCAGGGACACATTTTAACCCCCCATTATTTTATATATTTTTATATTATTAAAAGTAACTTTGTGCTAGTTTACACCAAATTAGCAGCATTTTACAGCAGGGACGAGCTGGAAGGAGTGGAGCTGCTCCATGCAGGGAAGCCTCAAATACCACAGAATTCCTGCAATGAACTGTGCCAGTTCAAAACAAGCCAAGTATGTTCTGTTGGGTCCCACATACACAAGTGGGTGCCAGGCACACGCCTGCTGCTGTGTTACAGGCACGGGCTGCTGTGCTACTGACACCGACGGCTGTGCCACGGACACTGGCTGCTGTGCCACGGACACTGGCTGCTATTTCACTTACACCCACTGCTGTTCCACCAACGGCTGCTCTGCCACAAGCTGGAGCCCCACTACTATCTGGAGAAGCAAAAGCAACAGGCCCAACAACAAGATCTACAAGAGGTAGTAACAATGAGCTGTACATTTTGTGTTCACTATGATAATACCTGTAAATGTTTAAGGCAAAATCTGGAGCTGGTATAATGTTTATCCACATACTGTACATTCTTATTAGGTTCATCGACCAGAAATAGCTAAATAACTAGAATAAAGGCTGCTGGACAATTCACTCCAAAGATTAGTTCAAAAATATGTGAGTAACATGTATATGACAACCATCATTATAACATGTTCAAGATGAATTGGTCCTCCCAACTTTGTGGAAAAATCTGTCTGTATATTGTCCCGAATGAGTTGTATTACAACTAATGTAGACATTTTCCTTCTAAAACCCAACTCAAACTCTAAAACTCCTTTTGTATAAACAGAGCGTCCAACATTTGTATTATGTAGAAAGATGTGGTCTGAAAAATCTTCTTAGCTAATTTGCAACCTACAGTATAGCAAACATCAATAATACTGTACATGTATGCACCGATTCTTAACACTAACATGTTTCCACTTTGGTTGGGGGTTAATGAACCTCCATAAGGTTAAAAGACATTCCAGTTGCACTATTAAACAAATGGTATTTTTTGCCAATTATGTACATTAGTGTTATATGTTGGCACATACATGCAGAGTTTAGTTTACGAAGTGTGTTTGCTGGGGTATATCAATAGGCAGCTAATTAGGCCATGTGCCTTTTAGTGAGCCCACTGGTGATTTCAGGATGTTATGGGCCATGGAAGGAGTGGCTCAGTGATTAAATGCACTGACTGTGAAAAACTTCATACTTTCAAATCCCTGTGTCAATTCCTTGGGTAAGAAATTTTATTTTGCCCACAAAAAATATTGTTAGCTACTGTGTACACTGCAAGGACTTGTGCCTGCCCAAATTATATGCTTAGCGCTGCATACACTGTAAGTGGTACTGTATGTGAGATCAATATATTAATTATTAATTGGGAATATACTTTCTACGTAATGTGTTGTGTATTGATATTTCTATAGGGGTGCACATAATTTCTAAAATGTACATCATGAGATCCACTGTAGTGTACAATGTAAAAAATAAATAAACAGAATATTTAATAACACAAACAAAGTAAGTCAGTTAATGTTCTGTAGTGCTGTAATAGATTGTTTAGCTTTAAATTATGCAAATATTTTCAGTTGAGTTATTAGAAGCGGATTTGCCTTTTGCAGTTAACGAAGTGTAACCCCCATCCTAAAGGGTTACTTGCAGGTTAGCATATGCTGGGCCCCACCTTGTGTTGCTATAGGGATTCTGATGTCATGGAAGAGTATTTAGGTGAGATAGAAGAGTCGAGAAGGCTAGGTTCCTGGAGGACTCTGGGAGAAGAGCCTCAGGGAGAGGAGATGGAGATACAGGTAGATTCATAAAGTAGTAGAACAGACCAGGCCCTCCTTTATTTATTATGTTGTAAAGAGGGACAATGCACTTTAAGTTAGGATCCCAGATGAAGGTGAATGTAGAGTTTTTAGGGCACTGGTCCCAATATTCAATGCTCAGTAACAGATAGACTACTTTAAATAGTAGAACATAATATTCACTGGTGTTGGGGATGATCAAGCAATGAACGCTGCGTGAGACTCTGTTTGTAGTGGCTGTATGATAAAGTAAGACCATATGCAAGTCTCTATGATAGGCTGACTGTCCTCTATATATACTATAATGGGCAAATCAGCTAATTCAATGAGACAGATAGTATCCACAACTAAGGAATGAATGAAAACATGACAGGCAGAGTACTCACAAGTGCAGCAATGCAATCCCCATGATAAGCGTGCCTCACGCCAAATGCAGGAAGAGAGAGCGGTCCGTGGGGTCCAGGAGCGGAGCACAGCAGCAGTGAAGAAAACGGGGGCTACAATCCAGCAGGAGCATAAAAAAACCTTTATTGTGTGGTGGTGGGTGGTCAGAACAAACTCTGACGCGTTTCGGGAAGAATCCCTTTGTCAAAGAGTGAGTTCGTGTTTGCCTGTGATGTCTAATATGTACCCATTGCCCCGCCCCCAGCCGTGATGTCACTGAATGAAATTTTGGCGCGAAAACATCCACGATCAGTGTGATTGGTTGCTACCAACAGCCAGTGGTATGCCTGGCTAATGGTGCGTCTTTCCCCCCCCCTCCCTTCACCCTACCCCAGCATTACATCTCTTATTTCGTCTTCTCCCATTACTATGCATAGTGTATGACTATGTATTTTGGCCTCCTTTTAACTTCTTAGAAGTCATGCTTCAAATTAATAATATGTGAATAACCATTACCCAGGTTTGATTCAGGCTTAAGGTTTCTGCAGACTTCATACCTATTTGTCATTTTTTGAATACTTTTCTACTCTTATTATGGTTGTCCTTAGTGGCATGATTAATGAATTGTAGTTCATTGTGAGAGTATTTCCTTTTATATTTATATCTATATTCTCTCATTTATTGCAGTATGGTTCTATTATTGCTTAGTGGTTTGTCCCACTTTTGATATTATGATATTATGATGCGGTTTTGCATTACCCCCTGTCTCCAGGTTTCCAATCTGGTTTTCTATGAAATACCTCCACATGTACCCATATTTATTTTATTTTATTTTACATGAATTGCAAGTTTGATATTTCAATATTTCTTCTATTAACATCATATGTTTCTTCCAGGGTAATGTTATACATTTTGCTCGTGTTTTTAACTTTGTATCCTTATGGTAACATTATTGCTATTTTGTTTTTATTTTGCACTCCTCCCTGTTTTATATGTTTTCCATACTTGTCTGTTTGTTTCCCATTCCCCCGCAACCGTTTTTCAGATTCGTGAGACGCACCATTAGCCAGGCATACCACTGGCTGTTGGTAGCAACCAATCACACTGATCGCGGACGTTTTCGCGGCCAAATTTCATTCAGTGACATCACAGCTGGGGGCGGGGCAATGGGTACATATTAGACATCACAGGCAAACACGAACTCACTCTTTGACAAAGGGATTCTTCCCGAAACACGTCAGAGTTTGTTCTGACCCCCCACCACCACACAATAAAGGTTTTTTATGCTCCTACTGGATTGTAGCCCCCGTTTTCTTCACTGCAGCTATGCTCCTCTCCTGGACCCCACGGACCGCTCTCTCGAAGGTGAATGTAGTCCTGCAGGTCCCAGATATAGGAAAATGGCATGCCACAGAGGGCCTCAGAAAAGAGGGCTCCCGGGTGTCGGCTAATCAGCTCTAACCGCAGATCCATATAGACACAGACAAGTATTACTGCGGAAGTAGCAGTTCCCAAATTGTCAAAAGGTACTGTTGGAATTGAAAGGGGCCTGCCAGGGTCCCAGAGTGGCCTAATGTAAATGGGGTAATACAGCTGATTATTCCGATGCAACAAAAGGGGTGCCGGGTCCCATACTAGTTTAGCAACTAAGACAACATACCACCCTCAAAATGTTATGTGAGTGTGAACGGTCCCCATGCCTGGGGGCAAAAATAAAAGGCTGTCATACTACAAAAGTTCCTGGTGCCTATTATTTTCCATCCTTGCTGCCTCATCGCACAGACACCTCAATCCAGCACCCTGAGTGAAGGTAACTCGTGATGAGCAGCCAAAGAGAGTACAAGAAAGTGTTTGAGCCGTGTGTCCTGCCTGTGCTCAGTAAGCATGTGAATCTTGAACCTTAAGTGCGAAGATAATTCAGAAGCTTTAGACAAATCCAGGAAGTATGGAGAGATGTATGCTGGGTAGTATCCAAAAAAGAACTAATGGGTCCGAAAACAAACAAAAGTATGTGACATCACAAGGGCGAAGAAATTAAAATGGCAATCACAAGAAGAAATTACCAACGTTGGACAGGGTTGGTACTCAAAAGGGTATCAAAGACCACGGTGAATATGGAAGGATGTAATCAGAAAATGTGTTGGAGCAACATGGAAAAGAGAGGCTGCAACCACAATACGGGGAAGGTCGTTGGGGAGCCTTCATCCAGCTGGGATGAAGATGATACACAGTATACTGTATATATGTAAATATATATATATATATATATATATATATATATATATATATATATATAAAAAAAATACATATATTAGAAGAGGGCAGAAGCAGGTCATGGTTACATAGAGCAATTACCTGGGCGCGTCGAATTGTCGATCCGAACATATGTTTTTCAAAAGGTGATGGACTTCAGGTCTTCCAAAGTGTTTAAATGTAGTGATACAAACAATGATCATCATTTCGGTTAGAGCCTGGACCTTTATCTTGATAAATATCTCATTATATTTCCGTTCTTCCTTTACAACGGTCTGTTGTTTACCAAAGCCAAGAGAAATAAAGAAAGGTTGATGTTAACCAGACAGGCATCATTTATCTCATTTCACAGTGTCTTTAAAGGATTTCACAGCTGTTCTTTTATCTCCTTTGTGATTCACTGTATAGTCATCAAATGGGATATACTTTTTTGAGACTGTGTTTTAAACCTCAGATAGAAAGATTGGATTTAAGTTTTGATTCTGTGTGGCAAGTATAGAAATTCTCTCTTTTTTTTATTTAAAGGCACAAAAGAGTAACAAAACCATCCTCCATACAAGATAGTGTATAACAAAGATAATAAACTCATGACTGTATTTAAATGTTTTTCATGGGTCTCCCCATTATTACACCTCCCAACAGTGATTCATCTGCAGATAAGGATTCTGGGAAACAATATGCAGATTAGCTTAAAGGGGGTCAATTTATTGTATTTTCTCCATTGTGAACATGGATGTTTTTCTTTCTTGTTTTGAAAACATAGAGTAATAAGTTTTTAAAACCTGGGAGGCTCTGCACCCTATAATTTAATCTATGAAGAACTCTTGTGTTGGGTATATAAATCTTTCATTGTAGCAGCACCTTCACAATAGGGACAAGTACATTTATTATAGAATTAAAGAATATTTTTAAATAAAACATTGTTTCAGTATGTTTGCATTCAAAATGAAATCCCACAATAAGATAATAAACATTCAAGGGAGAATTATGTTGGTAGTTGTTTGACATATCGTATCCACAGACATCGGAGAATCAAATGTACTATATATAGATAAAAAAGAACTCCTTCAAAGTACACATACAGAGTTCTCACTGTAAAAAGAAAATAAATAAAACAGCCTTTTACACTGTATATTATGCAGACAAAAAACTGGATTACAAAATTCATAACAATGTGTAGTATATTTTCCTCTTTCACAGGATCAAAGCTGCTGTTGTTCTCCACAAAAAATGTAATGACATACAGTAACGGTACGTATGATGGAGAAATGCAGTATAAACACTTAGTAGAATTGGAATTCCCAGCTGGAAACATGTAAGCATATTATTAGTTTCTCCTGCATATATTTGTGACACACATCACGTGCTTGTCAGCATAGAGTTTCAGTCCTCTTTGATAGTAGCTTATTACCATACTCTTGTATCTGGCTTCAAAATTAAGGTGCAATTATTTCTTCACTGAAAATGCAAATATATCTAAACCAATCTTCATCCAAGAATTCGATGAAAAATATTTGATTCAAGTAACAACCATTAATTGGTTGGCGAAAGGTTTTGGGATGTAATAAAATTCAGTTAATGCATTTATACATGGAACAATCTGTCCTGGATATATCTTTGAATGTTAACTACAGTACCAATGATGTGGATGTGGATGTATGGTGAAATGTGTTCACCTCTATACTTCATGTGAAGAAATATCCAGCTTATGTGCTATATCTAGTACATGTAGGTTTACTTTGATGGAGTCATTTAAAATGTAACTCATCTTTTTGTAGTCGTTATTTTTAAATGTCAATATGTTTTTTGCACTAAAAATAAAAACTATGCTAAAGATATTATTTTATACAAGCTTCAATACTGATTTGTCTTTTTAACATAATCTAAACCAGGGGTGGCCAACTCCTGTTCTCGAGGGCCACCAACAGGTCAGGTTTTAAGGCTATCCCTGCTTCAGCACAGGTGGCTCACTCAATGGCTCAGTCAACGAGTGACATTTGACTATCTCATTCTAATAAAAATGTGTCGGAAATCTGAAGAGATACAGTAAGTCAAATCATCATGGGTGCTCCAGGTGAAACCGAAAACATTGAGTGCATGAAAGAGAAAGTATGTGGTGGGTGCATGTGGTAAGCTACTGTACTATACTGTATTTATCCACCACTGAGAGGTGTGCATCAAGAAGGTGAGGAACTCCGAGATCTCCAACTACTGTTGGGTACATGTGTTGTCACATATGACATATAGGGCCTCAACTAACGCTGAAGCTCTGAATCCAGGCTAACCAGCTTCAGCGTACTAGCACATGTATTCAAATATAGTCAAGATAAGTACCAAGCTTCCCACCTGTCCAGCATCACGGTTTTCCATATAAATGTGGTTGTTACGTAGTGCGCTAAACATTAATTATACTGTTATTTTAAAGAATTATCTAAAGCCAGTATGAAGTTACGTGTGATTTCCTAAAAGAAAATGAATAAAAAAAAGGATCTTGGACAACTTTTCATATTAAGATTTTCTAATTTGCATGTATGTAATTGCTTCATCCCACAAGATAGGCTAATAAATGACTTTCTCACTACGAGCAAATAAGGTCATTAGTTGTTTAATGAATGCAAGCCCCATGACATTATGTACAATTAACATAGGAAAAAAGTGCATCGCTTATTTCAAACAGAACTCCAGGTGTCCTTATCCCAAAAAATAAACTGCTCGTTTGACATCGAGTCCTTCATTAGACCACGTACATGCCATGGCCAAACAAAAAAAATTACTTTTATTTATGCGTGGTATGTAAAGAAAACCAAGAAGAGTTTTAGTGGTTGTCCATGGAAGTACCACTGATTATTACTATATGAAACTGACACCATTTGTATCATAATTACCTAATGATTTGCTTTTTGCTATAGTACATTGCTTTTGATCATGTTCCATTATGTTTGCAAAACACAGTGAAATAACACAATATTTGTATATAGATTAATTCAGCACACCATAGTAACATATTTAAACTGTCCTTGGCATAGCAAATGTAACCATGCTCTATTTTATAATTGCTTTAAATTATTATAAGGCCATTGGCATTATGTCCGTACAGTAGTTTGAATGTTTGCGTATGCACGAAGCACTAAAATGTTTCATAAAAGAGTATTGGCGAGAAACAGCAGCAGTGATAAATGTGTGTATGTCTCTTTACGCGAATGGCTTATTCTGTACTTTACAAGGAAAAATGTACCTACTGTATCACTCTTTCAGGACTGAGGACCATCATGTTTGCGTTCTAAAATGTCAAGCTCATGTATACATTTTATTATGACTTAGGGCTTTAAAGCTGCAGTTCAGTCAATATCCTGCATGTGTGTTTTTTTTTAATAAATCAGTTCTGTAGTAAGAAAAATACTTTTAGCATTTTCTGTTTTTAAAAAAACAACTTTGAAAGACCAATTTTCTTGTATTCTATTTTAACAAGCATTTGCTAAGGCACTTCCCCTTCATGTCCTGTCACAAGCCCTGGCACACCCCTTTGTCAGCTCTGCCCTCCCTCTTGCACATGTCAGTGCAGGAGTGCTCATGAATATTCATGAGCTTCCACTGACTGACAGAAGCAGATGAAAAACATATGCCATATCTAAAGATGTCGCCAAATTTCGCCGATCAATACATGGAGAACGAATTGACTGGCAGCTATACAGTTCTTTAGGTAATTAGAGATTGCCCACATAAAACTATTGAATTAAAAAAATTAATTAAAAAAAAAAAAGACTGAACTGCAGCTTTAAGAAAATTAAATAAAATTAATTGTATCTACTATATATTTTGGAAAGTTTTCTGTCTGTTCGCAATGAATTTGGAATCTCTTAAGATATCGTAACTACATCTTGCATGATGGTTCCTGAGATAAAGGAGCAGTTTTTTTTGTCTGTTTGCATACAATTCACAAATGACATCAGGAATGACATAACTGATGACATCACAAAGGACATGATCCTATCACACAAGCCTCAAGCTACCACTTAATCTTGGTCACTCTGAAAGTTCAATTTGCAGAGGCAATTAAAGTATTATGTGTGGAGTCTGTTATTTTAGCATGGGCTTTCGCATTAAGAAACGAAAAAATAAATCCATTTATAAAGCTCAGTATTTTTTGGTTTCTGAGAATTCCCACGCAATGCCAGGTACTTTAAGCTACTTCATTATAAGGCCTCGAACATGGTAGCATTGACAGTGCTCAGCAGCGCTGACGCTCATGCTCTCCTGCTCAAGCAGGAGTTTTCTTCTGTCCCTGCATGAGCGTCAGCGTGCGCCCTTTTGTGCTGGGTGGGAGCCGGGTGGGAGGCGAAGCGGAGCCGGGACGGGAGGCGGGGCTAGCGCGCCACGTCACGGCGCTGACATCATGGACTGCCATTGGCTTTTGGCAGTCACGTGACCGGCCCTCCGCTTCCCTCAGCGGGAAAACTTAAATTTCCCTGTCGGCTGCAATTCCACACGCCTCTGCACGCCTGTGGAAGCGTGCGGATGCGCCTACTAAAGCCGTGCTGATAGGGATAATGTTTCCCCTCAGCACGGCTCAGCGCACCTCAGCACGGTCTTTTTGACCTTGGCCCTGGCCTAAAGCATGGCTGTTTGTGTGCTTGAGTGACCTTGAGACTGAGCCATACCAGCAAAAGTTCATCTGACATGTATGCTATTGCTAAAAATGTTTTCCTAGTCTTTGCTACATAAAGTGATTTAACTCAAGCTGGTCATGTAATTTCTATAAACCAGAGAATAACATTAGTGTGTGTAGCAGAGACCTTGGCAGAGCAATAGCAAGAAGGTGAATGAGCTGGCCCTCAGCTAACAGCATCCACAACTGATTCTCATGCAACACTGTGATCAGATACAGTCTCTGGATGAGAAGCCTTCAGTTGGTTAATGAGTGTTGCATGCAACAGGTCAGTACAGGCTACTCAGAGCAATACATGTGCCTTTTTTTTTCCAATTGTAACTCAGGAGACTTCGCCCTTGGGCTATCCATCATTTGTGATGGTCTTATAGGGGATATTGATACCACTTGACAAATATAGTCTTATCCCTATTCCTTAGAGAGTGCAGTCAATAGGGGGCCTTTTTGGACCCTTCGAGGTTCAACAATTCAGTACAGGCTACTGCAGGGAAGTCAGGGTACAATCAAGCTGCCTGAAACTGGAATCAGTCGCACATACCCAAAGCATGTACTGTACTGTAGTTATATAAACCTTTTTTTTCAGGCACTGGTACACAATGCTATTTAAAATGTCCATCCTTCTTGAATCCAAGTGACTAGCAAACATGAATATTTAGATTGCATGACTTACTATGGTATTTTTTGTTTGAGCAAGCATAATAAAAATATTAATGTGCTCAACAATGATACAGGCTGTCAAGTTCAAGCAAGGCACACACTTTATTCATACAAAGTATTTTCTGTTTTAATTCCAAATATATTTTAGTTTTATTTCCACTTTGTTGTACTGTCTTCAGATGCAAAAAAAATTCATAGTTACCATGTTGTTGATGAAATTGCATTAATAGCAGTGCTAGATAAGATAAATATTTAAAACTGGGTTCATGCCATGCAAAAATAATGGCAGGATTAATTACTGCTACATATTTGGCATCCGTTCAAAAAATACTTCAACGACAACAAGCACAAACCCCCCACGAAACTCTTTACTCAATATAAGGCACATACCATGCATTTATTTGAGTGAATGCTAGGACATTGATTTTCCTGTTCAACATATTTTTATTACCCATATTTAATATGTTCTCTATAAAGTAGGATTTACACCTAGAATGAAGCCGTGAGAATGTTCCCTTCAGTGCAATTGAGATGAATAGTTAAACAATACATAAAGAAATACTATTCTTTACTACTCAATCTACTGTGGATATTGAGAATATGGCCACGCACTACCACACTCAAATCTGTTCTCACAGAGTGAGAATGGATAAAATGTATTGTTATACAATAGAGAGCAATATGCTAACAAATTGTTTTCTATTTGACAATAGCAATGACAGTGACTTTACAAAGTATTAATATACTGGGCTGTAAAATCAACCCGGAGTCACTAAAATGAGAGAAAAGTTCACCTGCTACAAAGGAAAAAAGTCCGGTATACTGTAGTTCAGGAAGTAAATGAATGTACCCCCTATGGAATCCACGATATGCATGGATTTAAACACGAGGCAGATTATTGATTCAAGGTGATTAGGAGATTCTTCATCTTCACTAAATATTTGTAATTTTCGAAACCTCACAGGAAAACCTGAAATATTAGAGAGTTTTACTTAATTTAGCCTTTTGTGTACTTAGTTGAGCTTTTTTTTTTACGGTTGACAATAAAGAATACTGTATCCTTCCCTTCTGTTTTGTCTTTTGAATAGAGATGGGGGGATCCGCCCAAATCCGTTTCCGGATTTTTGCTGATGTTACCCCCAAAATTCATTTGATGGTGTAAAATCCGCGAACGGATTTGGGGGTTTCAATCCGCACGGATTCATCAAAGCCGCCATTGGATATATCCCATGGACGGATTTGTAGAATACGCGGATTGGATTTTACAAATCTGTCCACAGGTTGCGTAATCTGCAGAGTTTTTCCGTAATAATAATTTAAAAAAATCCGCAAAACGTGAATCGCCCTTTTTGACATTGATCCGCTGAAATCCGCGGACCAAAGGAACCGGCCGATCCGCTGCGGATCCAAATTCGCCAAAATATTTCACCCATCTCTACTTTTGAGATATGGAGAAGTTAGAAATGATTGTCACTTGTAATTATCTTGAATTATTTGTTTCAGTTGCTTCATCAAATTGTTCATAAATGTTTTCATTGTTTTGGAGTGGAATGGTCCCATTACTAACCATATTTAGCCAAACAGAATTAGGTGAGCTCAGAGAGACCCCTCTAACAGAATGTATCAGTAGCATTATGTAACTTTCAGTACCTTCATGGTGCTAGGGAAAGGGAATTAGCCACAGATTTATGGAAAACAAATACACATACCCTGCGCTCCTCCCAAATTACAATTTACGGAATTAGTGAAATTCTTCATTTTGATCCTCAGTCTTATAAGAAAGGAGTTATTTAGTTGCATCTTTTTCTCAAAAAATGATTTAAGCCTCCGTTACCCCATCAAGGCAAATTCTATTTAAGTAGATATCTACACCAAATGCATAATGTTTCTTATGGTCTTATTGACTAAACATCCTGACATATGGGAAATGGCCTGAAGGGTTAAAATGAAGCATTGAATCTATCTGCGCTTTACTGCAACTAAGACTGGCAAAAAAAAACAGAAGTGCAATTCAATTTGCATCATGACCCTAGAGATGGGGGAATTCTTTTGGCGGATTGGGTCCACAGCGGATTGGTCGGTACCTGTGGTCCACGGATTTAAGCGGATCAATCTCAAAAAGGGCGATTCGTGTTTTGTGGATTTTTAAATTATTATCACCAATACACTCTGCGGATTCCGCAACCCGTGGATGGATCTGTAGAATCCAATCTGTGGATTCAGCAATCCGTTGGTGGATTCAAGAGATTGCTGAATCCGCAGATTGGAGCCTACAAATCTGTCCACGCGTTGTGTCCAATTGCGTTTTTTTTTAATTAATTCGCACGGATTAAAACCAACCAAATCCGTTTGCGGATTTTATACCACAAAACGAATTTTGGGTTGAAAATGCGAGGAAAATCCGGGAAACGGATTTAGGCAGATTCGCCCATGTCTAGTTAGGACGTAAAAATGACCAACACTCAACACCCATTTTCTGATTAAGGAAAAAACTGAAACCTAACAATCTATATGGGATTCTTTGGGTTATATACAGTAACCAGCAAGCGGTATAAACATTATCTAACATTAAACTCATTTAATACTTTTGTGAGTATGTATCAAGGAAAAGTAGTGCAATTTCTGGGGCAAAAAAACACTGCTCCACTAACTGTATATTAAAGACACAATCCAGTTGATTTGAATGGGATTTCTTTATATCTGATGCAGTTATTTGTCCCACGTTTGTCGTGACACATTTGGGCCTTTGTTTTTAGGTTCTGATGCAAATGAAAGACCAGGGGTATAGCTATAGCCCAGGGGCCTGTGCTCTTGGGGGCCCCGCTCTCCCCCCATGTCAGTGGCCAATTGCAGGAGATGCAGTAGGAAGGAAGGGAGATCCCTTCCTCTGCAGGTAGGTGGGGCTTGGGTCAGGGGTCGGGGCCCTGAGATACAGCAGGAAGGGCAGAGTGGAAATCCCTTCCTCTGCAGAGCCTCTGTAGGTGGGCGGGGCCTAGGTCAGGGGACAAGCATCAAGTGGAGCAGCGTGGGACTGGGCTGCAGCCTGAGAGACAGGCTGGGAAAGGTGAGAGGTAGGGGAAGGGTTAAATCACAGGGGTAAAAACCGACATAAAAATGAAGAGTACAGGAAGGAAGAGACACATAGAAAATGACGTACAAGAGAGAAATACATGAGAGAGGGAGGGGCAGAGAGAGTGGGGCAGAGAGAGAGGGGCAGAGAGAGTGGGGCAGAGAGAGAGGGGCAGAGAGAGCGAAAGAGCAGCAAAGAAAGAACAACACAGAGAGAGAGAGCAATAAAGAGAACAACACAGAGAGAGAGAGAGCGTGACAGGGCAGAAAAGAGAGAGAGCAGCAAAGAGAGAGAAGCAGACATGAGGGGGAGAAGAGAGAGACAGAGAGCAGCAAAGCGAGAGAGAAGCAGACATGAGGGGGAGAAGAGAGAGGGAGACGAGGGGAAGAAGAGAGAGAAGAGAAAAAATATGCTAGGAAATGAAAGCTCAGGTTGTTAGAGACAGGATGACAGGGGAAATATATGGGGGGTTAAATAAAGAGCACGGCATATGTGAGAGAAGAGGGAGGAAAAAAGACATGAGGGGGAAATAAGAAAAATACATGATGGGAGAACAGGGAGAATGATATGAGCAGTGTTAGAAGAGAGAGTTGGTGGGGGGGGAGAAAGTAATGCTGGGGGGTGGAGAGGGACATGCTCGGAGGGTGGGAGAGAGAGACATGCTTGCGGGAGAGGAGAGAAAGAGACATGGTGGTGGGAGAGGAGAGAGAAACATGATGTGGGGGGAGGAGATAACGATTCTGTGTGGGAAGGAGAGAGAATGATGTGCTGGGGGCAAGGAGAGAGACATGCTGGGGGAAGAGAAGAGAGATGGAGAGAGGGGAGTGGAGGAGAGAGACATGCTGTGCAGAGAGGAGAGAGACATGCTGGGGAAGGGAGAGGAGAGAAAGATGATGATGAGGAGGAGGGTGAGAGATGTTGAGGAGGAGGGGGGGAGATGAGGAGGGTAGAGAGGATGATGATGATGATGATGATGATGATGATGATGATGATGATGATGACTGGCTGTTGGTAGCAACCAATCACACTGATCGCGGACGTTTTCGCGCCAAAATTTCATTCAGTGACGTCACGGCTGGAGGCGGGGCAATGGGTACATATTAGACATCACAGGCAAACACGAACTCACTCATTGACAAAGGGATTCTTCTCGAAACGCGTCAGTTTGTTCTGACCCCCCACCACCACACAATAAAGGTTTTTTATGCTCCTGCTGGACTGTAGCCCCCGTTTTCTTCACTGCAGCTGTGCTCCGCTCCTGGACCCCACAGACCACTCTCTCTTGTTGAAACGCATATGCGTTTCATCACATTTAGGCGTATGCATGAATGGGAATTTTCAAGTTGGGGAAAAAATTTTAAAAAAAGAAACATTCAACTTTTTTTCTCGACATGGCCTTATTGAAGGATTGATTTTAACCAACCATTATGTGAATTTTTATATGTTTTTTATACTTTATCTGTATACTGTACTGTATGAGATGGTATTCTGTAATCTTTATTTAAGGGGTGGGAGGGCGGCGGGTCACAACATTTTTATGAACTGTTCAAAATATTTCGCTGACCTAATAATCCTGCACACACTGCTACTGTAGCATGACTGCTATAATGACTCCTCCACACACATTCAAAGTGAATTTCAAGTTAAATCTTCTTCGCAATGGCTGCATTGCATTCTGTAGTTCTTTTTTCATTTTTTTTCAAAGATTTCTTTTAGCTAATAATCCTGCATACACACCCGGCCTTGCAAAGCAACTTGAAAATGCGAGTAGTAGCTCATTCTTCCCCCCCCCTTTCACACACACACAAAGCCTAAAGCCAAAGTTATTTTCAACTTCTTATCGACACCTCCCCCCGAGAACCATTCATGAAAATCGTTGAGGTTTTGTTTACAGTAACTGTGTCAGAGAGGCTTCTTGAGGCCGTTCTCACACACGCATGCGCATGTGTGATATGAGAATGACTCCTCCACACACATTCAAAGTGAATTTCAAGTAAAAAAAAAAAAAGGAGCCATCCCTTTTTGAACAACTGATTTAAATATATCATTATGTGAACAAAGAAACCTATGTGAATTGAAATGCTTATTCACACCTCCCCCAAAGCAATACATTACGTTGGAGAGGCTTTGTTACAGACTGCGTAGACACACAAATTCAACGTGAATTTCAAGTAAAAAAATCAAAGGAGACATCCCTTTTTGAAGGACTGATTTAAATAAACCATTATGTGAACCATCTTATGTACTGTAATTGTACTGTAAAGTATACTGTACAGTATATTACAACAACAATATATATTACAGTACAATATTACTGTAATTTTTCTTGGGGGTGGGGGTGTTTCAATGCTTCTCATGAATTTAAAGAAGAAACAATTTTATTTATCTTTAAATTCATGAGAATCAGGAAACTGCCCCCACCTTTCTTCTGGTAGCCCAAGCAGCCAGTAGTCTCCCTGGAAATGCCTCAGAGAACTACCCCCACTTTTCTTCTTGGATACCCGGATGGGAGGAAACAACCTCCCTGGCATCACCTCAGGGAGCTGTCCCCACCTTACCTCGGTGTGTAGGTCACTGTTCGGCAGCCCCATGCTAAGGGGAATTCCAAAGTATTGTGCAGCTCTTCTAACAGGGAGACTCAATCCCCCCCCCCTAAGAAACCTTGGTAACACCAATACCATCCCTGATCCCTGATGATAAGGCATGCTGTAGCCTTGAAACACGTTGGAATTAGTATTCTCCGAACTTTTAACCGATTTTATTAGTCCCTTTTGCTTTGTCTTGCTCCGTATCATTGGCGCGGCGCCTTTCAGTGACGTCATCCGAGCGCCGAAGGAACCCCCGGTGCCACACGTGGAGCCAGTGCTGGAGATGTGCCGGGCTAGGATTAAGCCTGTCAGAGGGGACTCTATACCCGGGACACACTATACCCTACTGCCCCTTTCTGGCGTGGCGCTCTCAAGTGAGGTCATAGTGCCGACGGAACCTACGTGCAACACATGGAGTGAGTGTCCAGTGTTGGAGATACGCCGAGAAAGACTGAGTCTGCTCAAGGGGACCCTTAGTCTGGGATATACTACATACCATTGCTCTTACCGCACCTCACTTGTGGATCTGATAACTGTTATAGCATTGACTCGTGGACTGCCCTGAACTGTGGAAATAGATGGTTGCTGATCCGTGGTGTTCCTGATCCCTGTGTGGTGTGGCTTATGCGTAATTTTGTCCCATGACATGCTGTTTTAACTTCTTCTTGATGTACGCAGATTACCTATTTTTGTCATTAATACATTTATTTTTGATATACTACACTATGAGCATTGTGCGCTGTTTTCTTTTGTTTTTTCTGTTCTAGCTAATGTTGTAGTTCAAAGGGAAAGAGGTGAGTGAGCAATTTTATTCTAAAATACTTTTTCTGAAGGTCCATACTTGAATTTATGAACTTCAGTTTCAACAATGCATTGGACAGTGCTCTTTTACAGATAATAAATAGTCTCAGGAAGAAAATGAAGAGTGTAACATAAAATACAATTATACTTTATTGATTGCAAATAAGAATGATGGTAGAGAATTTCTCTTATATCCTTTGTAATGTACTATAAGAAAATACTCTTTTCTTTGTAGTAAAAGTAATGTAATTAAAGATGCATTAAAACCAGGATATGTAACAGATTATTATAAATTGGTTTGTGTACACTACATCGCAGTGAATATTTGAGTGTGATTTAGTATCGTTGCAATCCAACCTATAGGAAGACATACGTTTATAACAATTTCACTGATTCGTTTTAAAAGCCTTGAAGATTAAAACTATACTGAGAACATGGAAACATGTCACAATATCATCTGGCCAAAATGTTACCAAAAAGTAAAAAAACAAACCTGGTAGACATGGTAGTGGAACAAAGCATAGTACAATGAAATAATATTATACTGTACCTCTCATCACTTTTTTTAAAAGGCACAAAAATCTTTTGGGAAAATGTAATAACCCCTTATGATCTGAAGGTATATCACAGAAGGGGTTATCCAATACTTTGAGGAGAAAGGATTACTTTCTACTCTGGGGCTTTTAATTATTGTTCTGGGGTCTGTTGCAGGTAAGGAAGTGTACATATGGCACGGGTTTATGTCAATAAGTGAGGAAATCACTGTTCTGTACTGTTGGTATCTCTGAGGGTCTTACAAGGGGGCGGACTAAATCATAGTTCAAGGGGTTTACCATTGCCTGGGGCAAGGAATAAATGATTGTCTGGTAATCGTTGCTCTTTGGTAGGGAAGAGGTTAAATCTTTCTCTGAGAATTTATAGCATGGAAAGGGTCCTTGTAAATGATTAGGCTACTAGTGTCTGCTGACAGATTTCACTCTAGCACTGTAACGTACAGAGGCGGCACACTTTATTTGACTGCGGCTCATTCCGCAAGCCGGGATATGTCCCGGCTTGCGAGCCGCAGCCCCTCGGCGTGCCGCGCATCACCGATGCGCAGTCACGCGTCATCGGGTGCCTGCGCCCCCTGCACGCATGCACAGGGCTCCCCGAGGGAGCCCTGGTGTCCCGCGATGTGGGGGACGGCGGTGGGGGATTCCGGGGGACCCGGCGGACCCGGAGAGGGGAAGGGGAAACCCCGATCGGAGGACCGCTCCTCCGAGGCTTCGGCGCGCGCCCGGCACATCCCGGCGCGCCCCCGGTTACTGTCGCGGCCGAGACCGGGCAAATGCTCGAATAAACTCGGCCGCGACAGTACGTGCCTGTCACAAACAAGGAGGGACCCTGAAACTGAGGTGAGATGGGTAACAAACTGCACCCACAGCTATGGGGACACGCCTGGAAAGTGGAAAATAGGCGCCTGGAACCGCCTGGGAGTATAAGATAAAGTAAGATACTCGCCAGACGATAAGGGATATTCCAGAAGATAGGTGGTACCGAGAGCCTGGAGTCCAGAGCCGGGAGGTAGGTAGGAATCCGTAAACCGAGGTGAAAGGGTCGAGAAGTCCAGGAGGTCAGGATACAAGCCGAGGGCAGGAGACGTGCGCGGACCCACAGCCAGGCCGGTTCGGTACGCAAGGGGATCAATAAAGAGACAAAGAGATAGGAACTGAGACAGACACACCACAGGAAACGCTGGGGAAACCAGCGTAGCCGCTACAGCGCGGCGAAGTCTGCAGGGAACAAGGAAAGCAGCGCCGGGGCTGCTATACAAGAAGGCCTTGGGATGCCGGGGACTGGAAGCAGGATACAAGGCAAAAAGAGCCCAGCAGGCCAAACACGGATTCTGTGGCAAGCACAGTTACTTGCAATAAGATTGCAAAGTCTATGTCCAGCAACTTCCTGAGGGCGGGGCAGGCACTAAATAGCACAGGAGGCCAATTAGGCCAGAGCTGCACAGGAGGCAGTAGGAGGCAGCTGATTGCAGAAGCAGGGAATAGATTGTCTGGAACCTGCAAAGCTTCGGATGGAAGGGCTCCAGCCAAAGCCAGGAGTGGAATCCTGACAAGCACAGAGGGGGATACAGATTTCCAGCTCCCTCACACTGCAGTTATGGGGGTGGGGGCTGATATATCAGTGTTTGTGTGTGTGTTTATAGCATCTCAAATGCATAACCTTACATATATTTGTATTAAACCTCATCTGCCATTTACCTGCCCACATTTCCAGTCTCTCCAAGTCGTTCTGAAGAGAAATTACATCCTGCTCTGATTCTATTACCTTACACAATTTAGTATCATCTGCAAAGATGGAGACTTTGCTCTCGATCCCAACCTCAAGGTCATTATAAAACAAGTTAAATAGCAGGGGTCCCAGTACCGATACCTGAGGTACTCCACTCACGACTTTAGCCCAACCTGAAAAAGTTCCATTTATGACAACCCTCTGTTGTCTGTCCTTTAACCAGTTTTCAATCCAGGTGCATATATTATTACTGAGTCAAATTTTCTTTATTTTGTACACCAATCTCTTGTGTGAAACCGTATCAAAAGCCTTTGCAAAATCTAAGTAGACCACATCAACTGCATTACCCTGGTCTAAATTCCTACTTACCTCCTCAAAGAAACAAATAAGGTTAGTTTGGCATGATCTATCCTTCATAAATCCATGCTGACTATTACTAATAATTTTATTTTCCATTAGGTATTCCTGAATATTATCCCGTATTAAACCTTCAAAAAGTTTCCCCACTATTGAAGTCAGGCTTACAGGTCTGTAATTCCCCAGTTGTGATCTAGCTCCCTTTTTAAATATAGGCACCACATCTGCTTTACGCCAATCTTGTGGAACTGAGTGTGTGGAAATGGAGTCCTTGAATATTAAATATAATGGTTTGGCTATAACTGAGCTTAACTCCTTGAGAACTTTTGGATGTATGCCAGGTGCCTTATTTACTTTAATTTTTTCAAGTCGCTTCTGAATTTCTTCCTTAGGATTAGTTCGGGAATCCTTAGCTCAAACAAATTCTGGAAGAGGGGCACGATCCTTGGTTATGATGTTGTTAACCCCTCACACTCCGGAATCGCTGATGCAGTACTTGGACGGATCTTGGTGAATCTTAGATGAATCTAACTAGGACTGGGCTGCAGGCATTTTACAGGTTAATGGTCCTATCTCTAACATACCCAGCCAATCCTTCCGTGGGAACAACTTTTCCCACCTTTCCCAGACTTGCCAGTAGCTCACAAAAAGGGCAGAAGTTTCTTCCCGGTTTACTCAGAGCATGCGCTAACTTGACACCTAAGCTGCTTAGCATACCGGGCTTTTCAACTCTGGACTTCTCTAGACACTGGGGTATCAAGTGTGGGGTTCACAGTCAGCGACAGTATGAGATTTCCTTAATTGACATTTAGAGGAGCAGGAGTGGAACATGCATGTGGCAGTTAATCTCAAGGAAAATAACATCTGTTAAGGTAATGTGATGTTATGAGCCCTGACTTAACGGATCTCTGTGGATCTGGCCCAAAGAATAACAGAGAGATTTAAAAATTGACGAGACACGGTTTTTTTTCTTTATAAAAGCTTAATTGGATGCCTAAAAAAAATAATAATAATTTTTGTAGTATAAAAATATACTAATATTGTAGTCCTTGCTTGCATGTGTGCAGAAAGCAGAATTCATTAGGCACTTGGTTAAGGCATTCATTAAAGTCCATTGTAGGAAAACAAACCGATCCACCGTTAACTGCCACAGACTTGAATGCCAGTTCACGTGGAATTAGAGTATTAATGCGCAACGGATTTAGAGGATCGGTTGTCAACAATCTTTTTGTCATAATGTTCAGTTTCACTGTGTTGTTACGAAGTAGTGTTTTTATGCTAAAATATTGCACTCAATTCAATTAATTCAATGAAAGTCTGCTTTTACTTTTATCATGAGCCTGGCAAGTCTATCTAAAATATGTTATTCATTAAATATTTAAAAATGTTTAATGTACAGTACTGCCCACTGATATGAAAGGGGAAAAAAAAGCAAAGTTGGGGTAAATATATGCTGAAAGGAGCAGGACAACTATACAGCATTACAACTTGCTAACACATTATGGGTCACTCAGTGATTCATCTTGTAAGAGAAAATAAATGACATGCTTATAATAATTTAAATAGAGCTTTTGTAATGTCCTCTGATAACTTGGAACATTGGAAACCTTATTTACTGTAGCAGCAAATAACAAATGCATCCCTTTTCACTGTATCTTATACCAAGTTAAAATTGCACTCCCCCATAATCATATGGAGTAACAATATTAATAACATGTTTAGCGCTGCATTCACTGTTAGTACCAAATTAAACCAATGGAAGTGGCATGTAACCATGAAGTAATATGAAGTTTGGATGAGTAATGCCTTTGTAAACTACTGTATAAGCATACTGTATCAGGTAGTGAAGAGGTTAACTCCTTCACTATTCCAGCAATAGAATACCACACCCTAGCTTTCAGGTCTGCTAGGGTATTCCAACAAACTACAGTTTGGATTTAAGGGGTTTCAAACTCCCTCTCACTTTCCAGAAACAGAAGGATAGCAGGTTCACATTGGATTTGCCTGGGAACAGCTGGGACTCACACCCAACACCAACCAAATGCTTCAAGCCTGAAGGGAACCTGGGTTTCACGTTCCCAGAGGATTTGCCTTAACAGAGCTCCATGAATAACAAAACTACAAGCTACAGAAGCCACCAAGGGAGCAGGAATTCTGCTCCCAGAAAAGAATTGCCTGGACTGACTCCCATATCCAGAAACCAAGAGTTTGACAACCTGCTAGGAAGCAGGGCTTCAGTTCCCAGTGCCCTGTGTGTGGTACTCAGCCCTAAAGATAAGGACATTTTTTATTTTGGTTCCAGATATACTGTAAGCTATTTATTTTTGAGCTGTTACAGTTGCTCCAGTAAGTGCATTATAACCTGTTTTATAAGCACTCTTTATTTGGATTACTTACTGTGTGGGCTCCTCACTGACCATACCATGAAGGCCAATCGATAAAAAAAACACTTTCAATATTTTCGGTTTTTCTGAATATGTTGGGGTCTACATATCAATGCAAATATAGAGCAAGAAGAGTGATTTTTACTTTATTTAGTCCCTTTTTGGAAATCTTTTCTGGACCCATGATTAAAAAAATACCTTCATTTTCAAAGTAACAAAAAACAATAAGTTTCTTTAAAGATGAATACAAAAATGTAGGGCATCCAATCCTTCAACTAAGCCTCAATTGTTATTGAAGGCATACAGAACATATGTCAAAATATGCTTTTGTATTGATATTTTTAAGTACAGTAGCATGATATCCTTTTTCACAAAGTAAAAAAGAATGAATAGACTGTATGTGGCTGTGGGATAATTCTATTTGTCCAACATTGTACGGGTATTACTAACTGGGCTCTTGGCTATTATTACATTTAATTTGCTAATGAAACATTTTAGCGTAACAAAGATAAAACATAGACTATGTATATTTAAAGAACAGTGTCCCGGTGCAGAATGAATTTACCTATGTATTTGCTCAGGGCTGTAGCTGCATTTGCAAGTATGCCAAACAGTTCAGCCACTGATTTACTGTGCTGGAATCAGCACTCTATCATTGTACCATAGCTACCATTACCATAAGGCTTCCACTCTCCCTTGGCATTTTGCCTTTCTTTACTGAAAGCTTATAAGTTATTTTATTTAATGTGCATCAAATAGTTTTAGCTTTATTTTGCTATGTTCTGCATCTCAATTCAGATACGTATCTACAAAAATAATTGGAGACACATCTACTTCAACCCATCTACATGCATCTGTATTCCTGCACGATTCTGACAAATTGGCACAAAACTCAAGTGGATAATTTGTGAGTGCAAATTCACACATTACTAGTCCCCCTGATTTGATTTCCGACATACTACACTATTCTTCTACAATTATTTTGCACCTAGTCACAATTTTAACATTTCTACTTCTGAAAATCTCCATTGTAGGGTCTTCAGACCATAGGAAGAACTAGATTGCAATTTTATTTCCCTAAAAGGAATATATACAACCAATGAAAAATGTATCCAATCATAGTAATGTATTTAGTCATATGCCAAGTATGAACAAGATGAAAGAAACAAGAAAAATGTTTATATGCGACCGGTATAAAAAGGTGCTGGATGAAGCAGGAAATCATACCCCTGAGGAAGTCTGAATAGGTGAAATACATAGGGTGAGAAGCCTAAACTTTGCAAGTACTCGTAGAAGTTACCTATATAGTTCTTTCAGATTTGGCGCCAAAAAGACCTGTGAAAGACCAGCAAGCACAGAGATAAAAAAATTCCCTGCTGCGTGTGCTGAGAGGGAGTCTGAACAACGGAGCCTGAGCCGGTGACTTGACGCAGCGGATGTGCGAGGCTGCGAAATTGTCCCATTGGAGCACTCAACGGAGAGACGCTACCACAGTACCAGGCGGACGCGACAATCGGAGGAAACTGCGGTCTATGCAGCGAATCCTCAGTGGTCCATCGGATTGATTTTCTACACACGCAGCAGGCAACTGACAGCGGCAGCAGCCCAGGCTGAAACAGAGATACTACTCTTCAAAAAGCAACGTTAAAGATCTGGATGACCTCAACAGTGGTGACGTACCTATATCTTCTGGTCAGCAATCATCACCTCTATAGAAGAACTCACCAAAAAGGTAAAATCACTCTTTCCTACACAAATCACCTAAAGGATGTCACATACAAATATTGCAACTAATGCTACATCGAATCAAGAAGGATCACATTATTACAGTGACCTAATAACATCAGTATCAACAAGAGAAATAGTAATCCTCCTTTCAATTTTAGACTGTTTTTCATTATCCATTAGGCCCAAGTGCCAAATATCTAATAATCCAAACCATAAGGATTCCATTGGAATATATTGGAAATCACAACCTCTATATTTTGTAGAGCAATTTCTCTATGTGGACATACTGTTGATTCCAGTATCCCATTGGATTTTTCTAGACTTTAGTTATCTATAAGAGATCCTTTTTTCAACTGCTTTGATTAAGCTTAACAATTGTGTTAGATGATTTGTTATGTCATAGTATTCCATTCTTTTTTCTATTTTGTTTATGTATTTTATTAAATATTTTATGTAAAATGTAAGATTTCATATGCTTTGTTATCAGGAACCTCGGTATGCCTAAATTGCTTGAATCCACACCATGTTAGATTTCTAAGTTCATGCGCCAGGGTATTGTACTACTTTCAAAGTCGTTGGTCCCGATTAACTAAGCAAATTATGTAATTAGCACACACAAATCTACTGTAGCAAAATGTGTTCGAAAATGTAATCACTCTCTTCAAAGCGTGCAAAGTTCATTTAGAGTCAAAGACAGTACTTATTAAATTTTAGATTGAAAATACAAAAATAGTACACTACTTAGGTTACAGAATTAAGGTTATTACAATCAAGCAGTACAATAAATGCAGACAGTTTCATCAAATAAAAGGGTAAAAGTAAGATACCTATAAAATACCACATAACAATATCTGTTTCTTTCCAAAGAGGTAATTGGAGTATGAAAAATGAGAATTTATGTGTCTGACATCAGAGCACACCTTTGGTTACATTCTAAATTCATATCTCAATTGCAGGGTCTTTATCTTAAAACTAATCTACATTGAGTACAGCATAAACAAACTTTCTGGGTGTGTCCTTATCCCTAACTCCCTCTGTCAATCTCTTGATGGCACTTTAATGGCTTGGGGAGAAAAAAAGGCTTTCTTTTGAATACAAAGCTACCTGGATAATGAAACACGCTCCTAACTTTATTTCTATATTAAATAGAAGAACGCCATATTCACTGTTGTGTCTGTATAATTAAAAGACATGCGTGAATTTCAATCGCGAGGTTTTTAATGCTACGTTTCCGTGACAAATATCCTTCATATTATTTGATTTGTCTGATTGAAAATTTTACAAAGATCTATTTGTACTCCTTGTGAATCATTGTCAGACCCAGGATATTTCATATTTAGCCAATTCAAACCATTCTGTGGAATATCTTCCTGGCCACACACTCTAATATTTCCAAACACTTTGATGCCATATTTCCACCCCAACCATCATCTCAAAGATCGTTCTCAAATAACTTCACCTTGGTCTTGACCTGCTATAAAAATCATTCATGTATTTTTAAGATGAAACTGATAACTCACATAAACCTCTGGCGTGCCAGATTTACTAAAATGCTGAGTATCTTCTCGCATTATCATTACGATTATTAATTGCTGTCCTTTGTTGCTGTGAGTGCCTAATTAATAGTTTCTAGATTGTCAATCAAATAGTTCAGGGGATCAAGGCCAGTGTCTGCTGTTATGTGACTGTTATTTCCCTTGAGCTGATATATATATATATATATTATCACTTTATATATCCTTTGATATCCCTCAATTGGTATCACATCACTATTGGCGCTACTTTATAATTCTTTATAAATATATATATATGACAGAAGCAGCCGGATGAATTCTGAAGTGTATAGGGATATATTGTCTGCACAGATTCAGCCAAATTCAGTGAAGTTGATAGGACATCACTTCACTTTACAGATGGACAATGACCCAAAACATACTGTGAAAGAACCCAGGAGTTTTTTAAGGCAAAGAAATGGAATATTCTGCAATGGCCGAGTCAATCACCTGATCTCAACCCGATCGAGCATGCATTTCACTTGCTGAAGACACAACTTAAGGCAGAAAGACCCATGAACAAGCAACAACTGAAGACAGCTGCAGTAAAGGCCTGGCAAAGCATCACAAAGGAGGAAACCCAGCGTTTGATGATGTCCATGCGTTCCAGACTTCAAGCAGTCATTGCCTGCAAAGGATTCTCGACAAAGTATTAAAAATTAACATTTTATTTATGATTGTGTTAATTTGTCCAATTAAATTTGAGCCCCTGAAATAAGGGGACAGTGTATGAAAATGGTTGCAATTCCTAAACATTTCATATGATATTTTTGTTCAACCCGTGAATAAGATGAAAGTATGCACTTCATTGCATCTAGGTTGTATAATTTCAAATCCATTGTGATGGTGTACAGAGCCAAAATTATGAAAATTGTGTCAGTGTCCAATTATTTCCGGACCTAATGGATATATATATATATATATATATAAATATATATCTATAATATATATAATATATATATATATATATATAATATATAATATATATAAAAAGAATTATAAAGAAATATAAAGTAGCGCCAATAGTGATGTGATACCAATTGAGGGTATCAAAGGATATATAAGTGATAATAACCTAAATGGATTTTTTTATAAAATATATTAATAAATCCTATTGTGCTCAATACGTAAATAAATAATTTAGCACATCAGTATATAATAAACAGTGAAAAATGGAAAGAAGTGGTAAACCAGTCCCTTTTCCAATGATAAGTCCATCACTGGAACAATGAATTCTGGTGTGGGGGTCTCAGGCAGCTCTCAAATGAATGAACCACATCCAAAGATTACCAATGGGAAATGAGAGAAGAGTGAGCGCAGCCCCCATAGTGTAAAATAGTATATTATTGAGGAAAAGAGGAGGGGGAGGGAAGGGGAGGGGGGGTGAATATTCACTCCAAAGGTAGGTGAAAAAGGCAATGTGTGATAAAATCACCGCCAATCTGGTCAGTCAGCATACAGCTTCAGCAGTCCCACTCTCACTAGACACTGCAGACAGATGGTATCAGATGCAGGACTCCAGAGGCTCTTTCCGACAGGCAAAACCAAGTTTGTGGAAGTAGAATGGTGTCTCCTACAGTAGCTTGCCGCAATGTTGATCTGCGCTCGATGCGGCCCGTCATGCGCATGCGTGGTGATGTAATGCCGCTCCCTGACGCGTTACGTCACGTTGCTGCAACCCTTTGAGAAAGTTGCGGTTACGTGATGAAACGCGTCAGGGAGCGGCATTGACAAAACCAGTAGCGAAACGTACGTAGGCAATTGGATGTGCTGACATCATTGGGAGAGGTGCAGAGACTGCCTGCCCTCCACCCATAGCACTGCTGAAATTTTACACAAACTTAGCTCTGCTTTTTGAGCACAGGCGATTCACTAACATGCCATTTTTACATAGGGAAGGGGTTATAGCGATCATGGGATTTATGTGCATAAATGTTGCTATATGAGTTGTTGCTACACCACAGTTACCACCGTGACATGGAGACATTGTGTTAGACATTACTAGTCTGTCACTCTGTCCAGTCCACACATTTTTTCAAGCTACCTAATTTGTGCAAGAATCTAGAGCTTTTATCGGATATATTCTCTATATGGGTTAACTTAGAGACATTTTGTCAGAATATATCAGCCTGTCATTTTGTCCATGTTACCCAGCTTTGAAAAGATAAAAACTGAGCTAATTGGTTACATGGAATATACTGCAAAGTACCTGTGAGGTTTATTGTATCATACCTCCCAATTTTAATTGGTTTGATTGTTACACCACAGTTACAATTGTGACAAGGAGACACTGAGTCAGACACTACAAGTCTGTCACTCTGCCCAGTCATATATTCTCTGTTAACTACCAAGTTTATGCAGCAGTCAAACGCTTTTATCTGGATATATTTACTATATTGGCTAACTACGAGACATTTTGTCAGACATATTGAGTCTGTCATTCTGTCCAGCTATATAGCTCTGAGACTGTAATATGTGCTTACATGAGGTTTAAAATGACGAGACAGGAGCTACAATGTTTCATCATCTGTGTGATATATGAGGTTAACTACAACGAATGTTTACACTATTAGTGAATTAACGCTCCAACATATATGTTCAATTTAACAAGGATCTAGGCGTTTATGAAATGTGCACTAAAGTGTTCACACTACACTGACATACCTGCTAGGTGGGGGCCAGAGCTGATATAAGTGTACATATTGATATCATTTACATATTTGGCCACAGGCATTGCACCCCCACAGTGCAGCAATCACTGAGACTCTCTATGACAGTAGATCCCTTTATTTCTCTGTATAGGTTACTCATTAACCATTCAGAGTCTGGTGTTTAGCTACACTTATTTAGATGTGATTTTGCATCTAAACGTGATGGCTTTATAGTCCTACTTATACGTTATATTGGGACTTTATACTCCAGTCTATACGCACTCCATTTTAAATTCGCACTTAGATTAGGCATGGTTCACTTACCTGCAATATTTTAATTTTGAGGTATCTCCTAATAAAGATTATTTGAAATAATTCATCAATTCATTACATCATTAGATTCCTCTGGTGTCATCAGTGTACATATCTGTTTAGAGTGCTCTCATTGTAGGGGTTTCATTTTTCTATTGTTGATATATATATTATATATATACAGCTCAACCCCGTTATAGCGCAATCTGCTAAAACACGGATCCGCTTATAACGCGGTTTGAGCGTGGACCCCGAATTAAAAAAAAAAAAAAAAAAAATTTTTGAAAGTTTTTTTTTTCATACATTCACAGCACACTGCATACACTCACAGCACACTGCACACACTCACAGCACATTGCACACACTCAGCACACACTCACAGCACACTGCATGCACTCACAGCACACTGCATACACTCACAGCACACTGCACACACACACAGCACACTGCACAAACTCACAGCACACTGCACACACTCACAGCACACTGCACACACTCACAGCACACTGCATACACTCACAGCACACTGCACACACTCACAGCACACTGCATACACTCACAGCACACTGCACACACTCACAGCACACTGCACACACTCACAGCACACTGCACACACACACTCACAGCACACTGCACACACACACACACTGACACACACACATCACACTGCACAGCACACTGCATACACTCATAGTACACTCACAGCACACTTCATACATTCACAGCACACTGCATACACTCACAGCACACTGCACACACTCAGCACACTGCATACACACACAGCACACTGCACACTGCACACACACACTGACACACTGACACACACACACACACACAGTCTCACACAGTCAAATACACACACACACACACAGACACACACAGAGACACACTGTCTCTTTAAGGGAGCTTGCTCTCGCAAGACGGAAGCAGAAGCAGGAAGCAGAGACAGGGAGAAGAGCTGCCAGTTGCCGGGTAAGTGCTGTGTGCTGTTGCCGCTGCCCCACCGGGTGTGGGAACACTGGGAGAATTCTAAGCTTTCCCCCTCCGGCGGACACAGCACCACCACAACAAAATAAAAAATAAAAAAATAAATAAAAAAACGGCGGCCATTTTTCCCACGACCCCGTTTATAACGCGACCGTGCTATAACGGGGTTAAGCTGTATATATATATATATATATACATAAATATATACAAAGAGAAAAAAGATCCCAAAATAGCACTCTAGCGTACAAAAGTATCAAAATTTATTAAACACATAAAACATATACAAAGGATCCAAAGTGTCCCCAGGACTGTCTAATCTTAGAACACTGATAACAAACTAAGCTACACACTGGAAACAGCAATATAAAGTCATTACTGGTAAATAGTAAATTAAAGCCATTGTATGACTAAGCTGAATAAACCATGAGGAAGCTGAGTGTGAACAAACAGAAATACCCCAAAAATTAGTACATATGCAGAACCTGTAGTGTGGAGGCAAATAATTAGCCTCTAAACACTAGGACCGGCCGGTCAAAAAGTACTGAGTGTAACAACTCATAAATAAATGGCATGTTGGCATCATAGCAAAAGCATACATACATGGAATCAAACACAGGTTGAAATACACACACAGTGTAGCAGCAAAGCTATAGACAAAGGTCAACACACAGCCAAATTGTACTTAGCACTGGTCCAAGGAAAAACAAACAGGAAGCTGTATGTCTGCATGTGAAGGGAGTCTGTTCAGAGTAATCAGATCGCCGCAATGCGCATGCTCCGTGTGCAATATAGGTGCCAAATTGAAAACTGCAGCAGGAAAAATATGACAGCCAGGGGCACCGCCGGATCCAAGACAAACAAAGGAGCCCCGACGCGCATGTTTCGCCACCTGCTTCGTCCGGGGGCTTGACGTAATGGCTAGTTAGAGCCGTATATGTAGTCAACATTAATGTGACGTGGACATGATCTAATGAGTGAGCCAGCCAGAGACACCACAGCTGATAGAATTGCGTCATGGCTCCTCCTTGATGGGAGGGGTAACCGGAGCAGGTCTGAAATAAAGGTAGACATGAGTAATATAGGAAAGAAGTATCTGAAACACAAGAAAAGCGCAATTCTAACATGAAGAAATGTAACATGCTAGAAGAGCTATACATAAGAGCCAAAAAGCCAAGAATTGAGAAAAAAATTGTCTAAATGTCTTAAAGGAGAGAATAAACTCCCTATAATAAAATGTCAAATATTCTCACAAAGGCTGAACAGACATGAAGACTCGTCAGAAAAACTAGTACTGCCCATACTAATATACATGCAGGTCAATGTGGAAAAAAGGGACACATGATACAAAGGAAATTTCTAACTTATACAAAACTAATTACAATAAACAATTAAAGAGAAATAAGTAAAATAAGAAATGGATTAAAAAGAAATAAAGAAGCAGGAGTGCATAGACAATGCATAATATGAACTCTAAATGCCCAAAAGAGATGAAATAAATAAAGTAAAAGATATAAAATAAAAGATACAATAAATCAAATTTAATCAGATATTATATATCAAATAAGTGCACTGGACCGTCATAGGAACATTGCAAACCCCATGTACTCATTCAAACCTGAGGGTAGCAAGGTCCCCAATTTGACAATCCAGCGACACTCGCATTGCAAGAGTAAACGTTCCAGGTCACCATCTCTAATGCCCAAAGAAACCTGGTCGATGGCAAAGACCTAAGTCTTTTAGTAAGCTAGCATCCGAATTATGTTTAGCCCTAAAGTGTCTTGCTACTGTAGTTAGTTTACGACCACATTGAGAGTCACGATCACTGTTTTTGATGTTATGTACATGCTCTAACACGCGGAATCTGAACTCTCTCATGGTCATACCTTTTGCTGAAATATAATGTATTCAGCTGCTGCCAAAATTACAATTTCCTCCCTGCTCAGGATCTCGCTAAGATACTTTTTATGTTGTCAGCTTCCTGCTGTTTTATTAAACAATAGACTGGTTCTCTTAGAGAGGCAGCATCATATAACTTAGTTGCTAGAGAAATTCAAGGTTTTTTTTTTATAACAGACATAAGCTATGTATTCAGACAGTGCCTGTATTGGGAGAATTACGTCCCAAAATCATGCCACTAATATGCCCTGCCCCTAAATCACGCCTCTAACCCAAGCCACGCCCAAGCCACACCCAGGTTACACCTACGTTACGCCTCTAACCAAACCTTTTTCTTTTCTGTATAAAAATCTTTACCCTATGCTTAATAAACTGAGGCGGAAGGATTGAAACACTGTCTGTGTGACGGTTCTTTTGTTTTCCCGGGCCTGTACGTTCATCAAATTGGAGATAACAGTGCTAGTGCATGATAAAGCTTCGCGGGGGAGTCTGCAGCAGGGCGGTGCTGTGTGTTCGTATCCAGTCACAAGGCCTCAAGCCCTTTTGGCAGAGGAAAGGTTCCTTTCAGTTTTGGTGTTAGAAGTGGGATTCACAAAGGCGGCAAGTGAGTATATGTGATTTTTACATTGTATCACCCCCCCTATGGGAATTCAGTATCTAAATTATGCTGGCAAAAGTCCAGATAATTTCTAAATTGTGGCTGTGGATTGGGTTAGAGTCCTTTGACAAAATATTTGTTTCAAGTCCAGAAAATTTTGTGCACGACTGGACTGTCATCTCTGATCTGGGTGAACGACCATTGTACTTATCTACAATTATTTGTCATAATTTAGCTGTTTTTCTATAAGCTACTAATTGGTGCTTACATGAGTAAGAAGGACTTTGGAGGGAAGCCTAGGAATGTACAAGTTTTTAAATGCAAGTGTAAACCTAGTCAGACTCCTGAGGAATTTGTTGCTCAGACGGCTGGTGATTATTATTGTGACCCGTTTGTAGATCATGCAGCAGGTTGTTCTCGGCAAGAAATAAGGCAATGTATTTTGATAATAGACAACACCGAGGTAGGATACAAGGCAGAGGGCAGAATAGACGGAGATCTTATGCTGGTCCCAGAAATCAATCAGGAAGAATAGCTCAGAATAATGGTGCCCGTTTTAACTGTGGTAATTCTGGTCATTGGCAGAGAGAGTGCAACTTTCAGAGACAGAAGCAGGGAACTGCTGCTTCGCCTGTGGGAGCTCAGAGTGCAAGTCTTTGTAAAAAAAAAACACGCATCCTCATGTAAAAGAGTTTGTTTGAAATCCTGATGAATTTTTTCCTGAATGATTTCTTGTGTGAAAGATACTGTGGGTCATGCTGATTATCATATGTGTATAGGTCGCCATCCATGAATTTGAAGATATTTACAAAAATATGAATATTAGTTGCTCATGAGGAAATCTAAATTTTTAAAAGGTTTTAAAAGGTGTACACCAATTTAGAAATACATCACAACGGAAAAGAACGAGTATATTCAGCTCTGTCCCTGGTGATAGTTTGAAAGGTTTATTCATCCTGGCCAGGCGAAGGCTTTTTAAACTGGACACATTCTATCCGTTTGATATATTTCTATCTTAACGAAAGGAGGGGCACAGCCTCTCCCTTACAGTTTAAAGAATGTGCAGCATTCACATTAAAATTAACTAGCTCTGTGCTTAAGCAGTTTATTTCTGAGAACAAGGTAATTTTTAAATGTTTTCTCATCTGTTTTTTATTTCTGTGAAGTTGGCTGGCTGTGTATGAGAGACGTTTTTGTGTTGTGTGTCCTGTATTGTGTGTAACCAGTAAGATAACACATTTCAATTTTATTTCTACAGAATTAGGGTATGTTTGGGAATGTTTTTGTTTAAAAATGCTGGTAAAAGCTCACAAACACTGTTTGAATTATATATTGTATTATATATGTATATAACTTCACAGGAGTGGTGCACGTGGTAATCATATAGGTAGAAAATGGTAAAGGTAATAGGTCATGGAATAAGTGATCCAGACATAAAAGTAACATTAATGTGAGAGGAGTCAACTGTGACCCCTAAGCAGCGTGCTTGGGCTACTGGATGAATGATGGTGCTTCCGACAGTGGTGTGGAAGGTGGTCCGTGGTGGCAAATGCTGCAGAGAGGTTGAGTAATATGAGCAGAGTGTAATGACATCTGTCTTTAGCAGCATGGAGGTCATCAGTTATTTTAGTGAGAATTGTCTCCGTTAAATAAGCAGTGTAGAAGCCATACAAGACAGGTAGGGTCAAGCTTGCTGTTTTTGAGTCATGGTATAACTGTTGCATGTTTGAAAAGATTGATTAATGGAGATAAGTAGTTTTATTTAGTTTGAGAGAGGGCAGAGTTGAAACGGGATAGCATAAATTTGTAGTGAAGGAAGTTTGCAAGAGTATGAGATTTCTTTCAGAAAGCATTCAGAGGAATGAGTGGAAGAATGTAGCATGCTCTTGTTGGCATAGATTTGGTGTTTAAAAGTCAACTAAACTCATCTATATAAAAGTCCCATTATTTTATTTTTGAAAGGCCATACAAAATGTAGTTTTTAGGGCTGTGAAGTAAGCTCCATTTATTTTTTTAACTCAACATTAATATTCCAATCCAGTGATTAATAGTTAATTTACGGAGAAGCTGGTATGTTATCTGTACTAATAATGTAAATAACTAACTAATACACCAAAACTACAGCGCTTAACTTATAAAGAACTAATGCTAAAAAATGTGCCTTAAATTAAATGGTGTGCATATTTAATTGCGCCTACAATATAATAAAGTGCACATACAATATCAAGTGAACGTGATGACTAAAAAACAAACAAATAAAGCAGCCTAAGTTTTCCCACAGTGCAGGTTATCTCCTCAACCTAAACACAAAACTCATACAAAAACCGTATGGGATACCTGGCGCTTAATACAGTAGAAAGTGTCCATACAGTGCAGTCCTTTAAATGTCCAAATGATGTTCCCAACCAAAATGACGATTGCAGTTGGATTCGTTAGTCCCCCCTAATAAAGGGTTAAAGAAAAAACACAAATTGTGCAGTATATCTGGACAGGTGCATACAGGACAGTACGACCACAGTGAACTACTTACAAGATAAATCTGGCAACTTTCAGTTGAGAGGATCTGTGCTTTAACCTCTTCCTTGCTGTTATCACGAATCCCACGCGAATCTTCTCAATCCTCCTCATCTTTAGCCTCTCCCAAGTAGATATTCGGAAGGCATGATAAGGAGAGAATACAGCAAGATAGTGTAGAAAGTACAACACAATTTATTAAAATATATAGAAACATCCAAATGTAAACTCACATATAGATGCAGTAACACGTGCAATACAAGGATGCCGTCCGCAGCTTGCTAAGGTGTCCCTTTTGCTTGTTACAAATCAACTACAGCTGTATAGCTCCTCTCAGCAGCAACTCAGTGCCCATGACTCTCTTCGCCCTCCCTGGTGTGTTCCGGCGCTGGTCCTGCTGATGTCACTGCCTGAGCGCCGTTCAAACAACTGGGAACCTCCTCTGCAGATGGTGCCTCTAGAACTCCTCCCCCCTAACGCGTTTCGTGACGTGGGGACGTCACTTTTTCAAAGGATAAGGAGCTACTGCCAATATGCCCTATTTATACCTCCAAGAAGTAATTAACCCCTTGGTGTCAAATTACATTGCATATACATATGACAGAAACATATTAAAACACAATAAAATTCATTAATACAGACGCTATACATTACTACAAGTCAAAAGAGATTAATTCTGGGATTCAATGGCTTGTATAATGAAAACAGATAGTTAATAAAGATATTAAATGCATAGTGGATAAAGAGTGATTTTTAATCCCTTAGGAAGGAGGCTAGATCGAACTCTATATTTAAGCCTTTAGGTGTCAGTGTCCTTAGTGTATATATCCAGAAGCTTTCCCTTCTGGACAAATTCCTAAGTCTGTCACCTCCCCTCTGTTAATTTTAGGGCACTCTATCCCTTTACATATTAATCCTTCAGGGTTTTGGCCGTGAAATATTTTAAAATGGTTAGAGACACTGTGATTTTCAAACCCTCTTTTAATATTGTACATGTGCTCGGCTAGCCTACGTTTGAGGGGTCTTCCTGTTCTCCCCATGTATTGGAGACCGCAGGGACATTGTAATAAGTAGACACAATACGTACTTCTACAGCTAATGAAGGTGTTAATTACATAAGTTTTGTTGATGACTGTAGAATGGAACTTGTCACCTTTTTTGCTGTAAATATACCCAATACACTTGCCGCATGTAAAGTATCCTTTCAAATCACCCAACCATGTACTGTTACAGGTGCTAGAGAGTCTTTTAGGTTCCTAGCCTTCTTATACACAATTTGCAGGTGAGATGGTAGTACAGATTTCAAAATGGGATCTCGCTGGAGAATTCCCCAATGCTTTTTAAAAGTTTTCATTATCTCAGGAGCCATACTATTATACCTAGTGATAAAGGGTATAAATTCTCCCTCTTTATTTTTTTTATTTTTCTTATCCATACTGACTAGTGCAGTTCTATCTACAGTATTAACCCTTGCAATAGCTTTATTGACCTTAAACGGATTATAATCACGCTCCCTAAATTTGTCTTTTAATTCACATATTTGTTGGTCATAAATATGCTTCTGGGAACAGTTCCTTTTTACTCGTAATGCCTGACCTTGTGGGATATTGTCAATCCACTTGGGGTGGTGATGGCTAGATGCCAATAGGTACGTTTTGGTGTCAACCTCTTGTAATATGTTTTAGTATGCACCACCCCATCTTCTACGTACAAGGTGAGGTCAAGGAAATTAATAACTGTTGGATCACTACTTGAAGTGAACCTAATATTGTATGGGTTTTGGTTGAGATAGATTAAAAAGAGGGCTAAAGTGTTCGGGGTGCCCACCAGATGCACAGCACATCATCAATATATCTTTTCCAGAACACCAGGTTTGCACCAAATGGGTTGTCTCCCCAAATGTGGTCCTGTTCCCACATGTCCATGAAAATATTTGCGTAACTTGGTGCAAACCTGGTGCCCATCGCGGTGCCGTGCGTCTGGAGAAAGAACTCGCCCTCGTGGCTAAAGTAATTGTGCTGAAGGATGTACCTAATCCCCTCCAAGACAAATGATCTCAGCTTCTCATCTACATCTCTATCTTTCTCCAAAGTTAGTCTAATGGCCCTGAGTCTTGCTTCATGTTCGATGATGGTATAAAGGGATACCACATCACATGTTACCCAGATGAGATTGGTATCCCAAGTGAGTTCTTTGATAATATTCAGCACGAGTGGTATCCCTAAGATAGGAACGGATCTGTACTACATATCTCTGTAAAATGTAATCAAGAAACTGTGATAAGTTGGATGTGAGGGAGCCGATCCCCGAAATGATCAGTCTCCCCAGAGGTTTGATGGGGTCTTTATGGAGTTTGGGGATGAAATAGAATACTGGTATTCTAGGTTCTTCTACTAATATGAGGTCTAACACCTTTTTAATGATTACTTCATCCTCCAAGCCCCTATTGGCCATCAATACTAGTTCATTTTTGAACTGTTCTGTTGGATTCTTACCTAGTTTACTATAAGTGGCGACATCACTGAGAGTCCTATGAGACTCTTCTTTATAGTAACTGGTGTCCATAATGACTAGTCCTCCCCCCTCCCAGAGTTAATCTCTTTTGACTTGTAGTAATGTATAGCGTCTGTATTAATGAATTTTATTGTGTTTTAATACGTTTCTGTCATATGTATATGCAATGTAATTTGACACCAAGGTGTTAATTACTTCTTGGATGTATAAATAGGGCTTATTGGCAATAGCTCCTTATCCTTTGAAAAAGTGACATCCCCACGTCACGAAACGCGTTAGGGGGGAGGAGTTCTAGAGGCACCATCTGCAGAGGAGGTTCCCAGTTGTTTGAACGGCGCTCAGGCAGTGACGTCAGCAGGACCAGCGCCGGAACACACCAGGGAGGGCGAAGAGAGTCATGGGCACTGAGTTGCTGCTGAGAGGAGCTATACAGCTGCAGTTGATTTGTAACAAGCAAAAGGGACACCTTAGCAAGCTGCGGACAGCATCCTAGTATTGCACGTGTTACTGCATCCATATGTGAGTTTACATTTGGCTGTTTTTATATATTTTAATAAATTGTGTTGTACTTTCCACACTATCTTGCTGTATTCTCTCCTTATCATGCCTTCCGAATATCTACTTGGGAGAGGCCAAAGATGAGGAGGATTGAGAAGATTCGCATGTTCTGTACTGCTCAAGGTTTTTGGTGAAATGCCTGGAATTGAGAAGATTCGCATGTTCTGTACTACTCAAGGTTTTTGGTGAAATGCCTGGAACAAGCTGGCTGTTTGCAAAAAAAAAAAGCTTTGAAAATTATTATTTTTTTTAAAGTCAAATTAATAATAAGGAATGTCTTTAAAAGTAAAATCTGGCCGTGTGCTCGGCACTTCGCAAATAGTTCAAAATCATTTGTCTATTTTAAAAGGAAATCTTCTGCTTAAGATTTCAGGGTTTTTCTTATATTTACAGGTTCCCTATTGTTAATGCCACAGTTGTTATAAGACCTACTGCAGGCTTTTTCTTTTAACACAAGCAGTAAATATATTTATAATTGCTACACATACAAATCTATTTACCAGTTTAATTTTGCTATATATCAAGCAACCTGTTTTCATAACTATGTTTATATCTTTGTTCACATAGTATATAGATAATATATGAACAAAAGAGGGGAGATACATATGGTAGGGAAGGACTCTTTGAGATCCCTATAGAGCATCCAGAACTTGATATGTTTTTTGCCAAAACACAATGCACAGCAGGTTCGTAATTTATTTGAAGCAATGTTAACTCCAAGGGCTCTTGCAGTAATAAAGGTTGCTGCCATATTAACAGGGCTGGCAGGCTCTCATTAAGAAAATACCTTTGCAGATGTCACAGCAAAGCAAGTAGCAAGCCGTCCCTATATTGAGGGATATATCATATCTGCCAACTTTATAATTTTGCAACCATTTATTCGTTTTTGGGTGTGTCCTGGACATAGAGTTAAAGGACAGGTTATGCATTGTTGCAAGTGCAGTTGCATAAGTGAGCAGGGTATACATTATATACAAGGCATTTCACATTTTTAGCAGAATAGTTACAGTGGAGTGTTTGAGGTGAAAGCCAGGAGTGACTGTGGGTGTGGGACAATAGCCATGAGTGCAGGTTGTTGGGATGCTTGATTTGTGGGGCGAGTTTTAAGGTTAGTTAGTATTAAATGACTAAAAGGTTGACACCATTTGCATCAGAGGAGATGGCAGATGGCAGTTAGGTATGAATGAGAGCAAGTCTGTATTGGGACAAGAGAGATTGATCTGTAGTTTGAGACAGTGTTTTTGTCCCCATTTTTAAGATTGGGACAACTCTGGCAGTTTTCCATTTCTTAGGGATATGGCCTGCATAAAGGATAGAGTTGATTATGGAAGCAATTGGTTTGGCACAGGCTGAGGTACCAAGTTTTAGGAACTTGGATTGTAGC
>WSYH01003399.1:1267-14474 GCA_036426205.1 Ascaphus truei
TAAATCCGAATTTAATTAATGTTTGGTCTAAAAATTCCCATCTGATCATGTCAAACGCCTTTTCCGCGTCTAAACGTAACAGGATGGCTTTCGTGGATGAGAGATGTACATGGTCGATTATGTTTATAATTTTTCTCGTATTATCTGAGGCTTGTCTGCCTGAAATAAATACGACTTGGTCCTTGTGGATCAGGCCTGGGAGAATGGGAGTTAGTCTGTTAGCTAGGATTTTGCTATAAAGTTTTAGGTCCGAATTAAGGAGGGCTATGGGGCGATAATTACCACACTGTAGTGGGTCTCTCCCTTCCTTTGGTATGAGTGCCAAATTCGCTCTAGACATAGAAGCGGGGATAGCCGTTCCCTCCAGAAACTCATTATTATTAAAAAGCGGAATGAGTTGCAAAACGGGAGACACAAGATTAAATTTGCCCTTAGACGGAGACCCCGCCCCCAGAGTGAGACGGATGGCAGCTTAAGCCTTGAGCTCCATCCCTCATCCCTGACAATACACTCATAAAGCAAGCAAAACGAACCTTTATCACCCCTAACTACTTTCACAATACCATTAAAACATTAGAGATGGCACCGATGCAGGCAAAAAAGAAGGAGACCTCCGTAAATATCTGGCGCCGGATTCAAATGCAGGATCAGAGTCAGAACGCGATGAAGACACAGCGGAAGGACCGGAGCAATTACCTGTCCGCCGCTGTGATTTTGAGAGGTTGTATAGAGACATGAAAGCCCTTATACACCTGGAAATGCAGGGGGGGGGGGAAGGAGGGGGGAGGGGGGGGAAAGGCTAAGGGAGGGACAGTGCAGAGAATAAATCAGAAATACACAATAGACGTTCTGTTCTAAATAAGACCATAATATGTACATATCTGCATTCCACGTATAACACTCTTATATATCTCTTAAAGAAAACATCGTAGATCCCAATCCACATTAAGTCCACTGGGTTGTGGGTTTGGAAATACACTCATGAGTAAAGAGATCACTATTATTTCACACAATGTGAAAGGCTTTAACAGTCCAGGGAAGCGCAGGCTAGCTATGGCGGACTACAAGATAACAGACCCTGACATAATTCTATTACAAGAAACACACTTTTCGAAATCCAGTTCCCCGAAATATATTGACTATAGGTTTAGGAATTGGTTCTCAGCTTCATCCAACAAAAAAAAAAGAGGAGTAGAGATTCTAATACATAACCATTTGCCCTTTGCGATTAAGACCATTAAAAAAGACAACAACGGCCGATTTCTGATTATAAGCGGCGAAATAAGAGGTCAGCCGATCACATTGGCAAATGTTTATGCTCCAAGTGAAGGCACAGAGGCTTTCCTGGAAAGGTTCTTCTCCATCCTCCAGAGGATGGCACAGGGATGCGTGCAGCAAACTATGAGATACTATATAGGTTTGCATGACTCCATGTTGAGTCAGAACCGAACTTAGGGGTGAAGTCACACAGATGAGACTTGAGCTGGGACTGGCTGACCTATCATAATATCTTTTGGTTTGTGAGTATGACAATGCATATTAGCTATATAATCTCTGCATAGTTAGGAATGGATTGGTAACATACTGTAACTGCTAGCCATCAGCTTATAAGAAGCTTGTTGTGATATTTCTGAATATTGTTGTGATACAATAAATGACAAACCTTATCTTATACAAACTCTGAGTGACCTTTCTTTATAATAATCTCACAATACTCTTCATAATATTTGAGAGTGTGGCCGAGACTCTACAAGTACGACATTGTGGTCAGTGCTCTCTGCTTAGTGCAGGACATAACTTACCACGAGGCATTACTTGGGAGAGGAAGGTAGGCAGAAACCCAGATTATGGCGCCCAACGTGGTTAATTACTCATGAGTTGTATAAATAAGTCATAAATCTTATGTTACCCATTTAATCTTGAAAGTACACGTGTATGCTATTTCCTCTTTATAATAGAGAAGGTACAATTTTCATTATATATATATATATATAGTATATCATGGCTGTTATAGATTTTGCACGAGTTGCAGATCTGAATGTTTTAATGAGGAGTCAATATCAGAGAGATCTGATTAACGGTGAAACTCTGGCATTTGAAATTCAATTTGGCCCGTGGGGACCTGGGGCAAGATACTGCTATCTAACAATAGACACAACAGCTGATCCAAACACATATCGATACATACAACAGGCATATGATCCGTTGACACACACGATCATTAATTTGACACATAATGCAGCGACTGTCATTTTGGGGCAACAGCCTGTGATTGCTACAGGCGTGGACAGACATGGTCCTATTAATTCTGGTGCGAAATATGGGGAGAATCGCACATACTTATTTACACCAGTTACATTACCTGAGTTAACGCAAGCTGCACGGGATATTGCAACAGAGCGAGCAAATGCTACTGCAGAAATCACGCTGCTAAGAGAAATTATTAATGTCCTTTTAGCAACAAGAGGAACTCAAGCGGTAATTGACGTACAAGCTCAGGTACAAGTTTGTATCCCTATGGCCAATATTAAAGCGACAATTGGTCGGTTACCAACTAATCCAAAAGACATTGCATTGTGGCTTAATGAGAGAACGCACTCGTTAGATGGAGTGTATCCTACTCCGAACGCAAATCAGAAACTTGCTTTAGTGAATTCTTTGCTACCTGCGGGTTTGTCAATCACATTGGCTGAAGCACGAGACTGGGATTCAGTCATCAGCAATGTGTATGAGAAAACCCATGGAAAAGTTACTATTTCATCATTGGCAGATACACTAGGACAGTTTAATAAGACTAGTGGGATTGTAGCAGCTTATATTTTAGGGTTACGCTTTACACAAGGCAACCATGAGATTGTTTGGGGTTGTCTGAAGGCATTGATTAAGGGACAGGGTCTGCTGTTAGACCTTGAAAGACAAATACAAGGTGTACCAGTAGAACAAAGACCAATTATGGTTCCTGAAATTTTGAAAAATACCTATACTCTCGTTGGCAGGAGTCTGACCGGTGAGCCGATAGGTTTATCTAAGCCACAAACCAGTGACAGGAAGCCTGAGCGATCAAACACAGACAAGGGGAGAAATTTTCCTGTCCAAGACAGAAAGTGGAGAACTCCGTTCACTCAGTATCAAACTCCAGTTTATCCTAGAGACGAGCAGTGGGACAGAAGAGTTCATTTTCAAAGAGATAATAGAAGTTTTCAAACTCCTACACAGAGACAAGACACTCCTACACCACAGACTACACGTTTTGAACAGCAAGCTCGTAATGTGGGTGCAGTGTCCAGATATAATCTGAGACAATACATTAAAACTCCTGACAGATATGGTCAAGGCAAAACTAGCGAAATTAGATTTCGTGACAAAAGTACAGGTTTGCCTATGCAGACTTCTGGATTGACTAACAGTCAACGCGAGGTTAAACAGCAAGCTGCTGCTGGAACTTCGACACCAGCAACCACAAAGAAGTTTGTTGGGAAGATTACACACTTCCCTGCAGACCTCTTTGAGGAATGACAAATTTAACATTACATATTCAGTACAAGGGAAAAAATTATACTGGCCTTTTAGACACACAGGCAGACATATCCCTTGTAAGAACTGATATTTTAATAGATGAAAATTATGTACACGACATCACGATACAAACAATTGAAGGAAACGGTACTTATCCTTCATATTATTTAGAATTAAAAATTAATGATAGGAAGGTTTCTATTGAATTAGTTGAACATGATAAATTAGACTGTGACTTTCTAATAGCGTTTAAGGATGTTGCTTCCTTCATTAAAATAAGAGAGGAAGTTACAGAAAACCCACAAACGGAATTGACTGTGAAATTTGACTTAAATTTTTTTTATCACAGATCAGGTTAATGCAAGTGCTTTTACTGATAAAACAAAATTGTATAATTGGTTAATGACACACAAGTATATTTTTCAGCAATGGGAAAATCAAGTGGGTTTAAGGAAAGGTATTATACATGACATTAACACATGTTCTACACTTCCAAAGAAACAAGCTCAATACAAAATTAATCATGCCGCTTTACAAAGCATACAAATTGTAATCAATGATTTGCTTAAACAAGGAGTACTGCTTGAACAGTATAGCCAGATGAATACTGCAGTATATCCAGTGCCTAAAAAAGATGGTTCATGGCGAATGGTGTTAGATTATAGGGAAGTTAACAAGGTCACACCTTCAGTGACAGCACAGAACATGCATTCACCTTCAATCTTAAACGGATTACAGCGTAAACGCTTTAAAACTACATTAGATTTAAGCAATGGCTATTTTTCTCATCCAATCACGCCTGAGAGTTATTGGCTAACTGCATTTACCTGGCAAGGTAAACAATTGGTTTTTACACGCTTACCACAAGGTTTTGTAAATAGTCCAGCTTTGTTCACAGCAGACGTAGTCTCACTATTGTCTAAATTTGACAATATAGAAACTTACGTTGATGACGTGTTTTTATCACATGACACAGAAGAAGAGCATTTTAAAGCTATGACAGAAGTATTACTTACATTAACAGAAGCAGGTTACCTTGTTTCCCTAAAAAAAATCACAGCTTGCAAGAGAAACTGTGACATTTTTAGGTTTTGAAATAGCTGAAAATGGCAGAGGCCTCTCTACTAATTACAGAGAGAAAGTTTCCAACATCAGTGTTCCTAAAACATTGAAACAGTTAAGAAGCATTATTGGGTTACTGAATTTTTCAATGACGTTTATCCCAGATTTTAATGTACTGATTGAACCATTGCATCACGCAATATCACGCGAGATTAAGTCAGAGCAGACTAGACCGAAAACACCTTTTAAATGGTTAACAGTTGAGGATGAGGCATTGCGAAAGTTATTAGCAGCAGTTAATGATGCTTCCTACTTAGCGCAGCGCGACCCAACAAAACCATTGACAGCATATGTAAACATTTCACCTCTAGCTGTATACATTAGAATTTACAATGCTATGGAGACAGTACCAATTACACTATTATCTTATGTATTCACAAATACAGAGAAGAGATATTTGCCACTTGAAAAACTATTATCAGCAATTACACTTACAGTGCTGAAATCACGTGATTTGGCACAGGGACAGGATATCTATATATACACTTCAGTAGCTTCACTAGCAACATTGCAGAAACGCAAGCACATGACAGTGTGGGACACCCTCACCTAGGGAGAGAAAATGTTTTGTTGACACTGAAACACAAATACTGGTGGCCGAACATGAGAAAAACAGTTAAAACAGTTCTAAGAAACTGTAAACCATGTCGGTTGGTAAACAGTCCTAATCATCAGACACCACCATTCATTATTAATGCAATACCGAGCAAACCGTTTGATTTAATATATTTAGATCATATTGGACCATTGCCTACATCACATTCCTACAAACATGTTTTGGTTTGTGTTGATGCTTGTACAAGGTTTACGTGGTTATACCCCGTTCGTAGTACGACAGCTAGCGCTACGCTTAATTGTCTCAACTCCTTAGTAAGTGTGGCTAAGCCCAAGGCCTTTCATTCCGATGGTGGACCTGCTTTCACAGCAGCAGAAACCAAGGAATGGGCCGCAATATTAGGTATTGAATGGGCTTACAGCTCGCCGTCACATCCGGAAAGTGCAGGAACTGTTGAACGTAAGAATTACGAGGTGAAACGACTTTTAACCAAAATGCTATCTAATCGTCCTACACAGTGGTACCCACTCTTAGTTAGGGTTCAAATTGGCCTAAATAATATTCCTAACACAATAACTGGTAAAACACCACATGAACTGTTATATGGTACTCCTATGAATACACAGTTTACTAATGATTCTATTTCTGTCCCAGGGAGACTTGAACAAATATTAATTTTACAGGAATTGAGGGATTCTTTTTCCCATACAGCCCACACACCACGTAATCCTGCAGCTTGGACGCCGCAGATTGGACATTCGGTAATGTCCAAAGGTAAAGCCGTTGCGGCCAAAGTGGAAGAAACCTACCCAATCCTGAAAAAGATAAATGAACGAACCTTTGTTATCCAAGATACTAAAGGCAGAGAAAGAACAGTGAGTATCGATAATCTTAAGCCTACAGCTCATTGCAGTAACGACACTGTTCAAGATGGAGGAGACACCATATCTGCGACAGACTTCGATGGAGCTGCAGCCTCTCGAAGCACAGACTGCACGACCACAGGATGTGGAAACTAATCACGCAGGTGAGGTCCTACAAGCTAAAGCTGACTTCCCTGACAGTGACCACAGACATATATATGTGTTACCTGCCATACCGGATCAACGCAATATTTACCGGAAGGCCTATCAAACAATGGCTAAGGTAATCACAAAGAAAAGACTGTTTAAGACTATTTTGTGTCTCTCAATCTGTTTTGCTTTTCTAGCAATATCAGCCAGCGTTATTTTCAGGTTACAATGGCATTTTGTGACTCAGCAAGAAGGCGAGATCATCAACTGGAAACGTACAGCTGCACACGGTATTACCACACCAGACTCCAGAATCGTGAAACGAGGACTTCACTACGATTTGAAACCGGTGGAGATACAGTCGGTGGGTATACCTCAAGGTGTGTATTGGAAGCCGTTTCCTAAACCTATCATCCAGAAACGAAAGACTTTATGGATTTCACAGGTTGTGCTGTTTGATTCTACTGTGCTAGCTAAAGAAGCTGGTATAACTACGCCAGAAGGAAGGAAGCTGGTGACACAACATCTGAATGCACAGATGCAACAGCTGCAATCTACAAGCCTGAAATATGATTTACCCCTTCATGACCATTGGAAACAGCAAAGCTACCGTAAACAACGTTGTCATGCTGAATTTGGACATTGCTATTTCATTGACTTTCAAGGAACACGTAAATGGCCAACGAAGGAGCTGAAAGCTGATCATTGCCCTCGGCCTGGTGTGATCATGGACAATATAAGGTATAAGCAATACCCTATTTTCTATCTGAATACAAATCACTCAGAATGGATTCGTTCCCAACGGACAGACTGATCCAAGAGTGGCATTCTGGGAAGGTGCTGAAGAAGAACAGTACAGAATACCTGGAGGGGTAAGACCTTATACTTCTGCTGTTTTTTGCTCTGACAGTATTTACTCAGAATGGTGGAACTCATCAACAACCTCTGAGGACCTGTTACACAAACTTCAAGATGTGATGGAAGATGCTAAAACTGGACAGCTACAGACAGCAGCACACCCGAAAGAATGGAATACACAAGGTGATGGTATGTTGTTTCGTGAACCTACAGCATGGGACACTTGCAATCAACCACGCTTTGCTACATTTACCAATACTACATACTACAGCCATTCATGTAAAGGTTTCAAGAATGCGTGTGGTATCACATTGGAGAAATTGATCAATGAAGGAATCTGTGATAAGGACAATACAGTATTCAAATAATGTTGTAAACCGTGTTCTTTTTATTACAATCTCATGGAAGGCTATTTTAACTGGCAACCGAAAATGATTGATCAAGGATTTTTACATTTTTCTGGGTTACGAGGTTTTTGGTGTGTGGAGCGAATAATGATTATGAAACCTAATTATAAAGTCTACTCCCTGTTCCAGAAATGTCTCAATGATAGTTTGCATATTAATGTAGCCACGGTAATCAGGGCAATGAGCGATTTGATGAATGTACAAATAGCTCCAGATGATAAACCCTGTGATTATGACACGTGCACCACACATAATATTGTTAACTTGCCCTACTCAGAGGCAATGTGGGGTACGAATGCAACACTTAATGCCATAGTGTATTATGAAAACGATACATATTTCATGAATGAATGTAAAGTTTCAAGTAAAACATCTACAAGGAAATTGCTAACTAACGATGATGTTCTTATAACCACAGGACACCTGCTGAGTGATTCTTTTTCTGTTATAAGTCAAATCTCTGACTCAAATGATGAAGAATTAAGGAGAGGTATTTTGGTGTTAAGAGATCACATGATAAAATTTGCTTCCTACACGATTTCAGACATTACAGTGTTATCTGAAGAAATTAAAGCTTTGGTTATTCTTAATCACATTACTTCGATCAGGTTAACATTGCAAAGTAAAAAGGTTGACATATCACTTTTAAATCTCACGTGGATCACACAGACTCTTAATTTAAGTCCGAAAGAATCTGAGATCCTGGCATATGTTTCACAAACCACAGTTTATGACATACGAGAAAGAAACCACAGACGGGTTCATAGCCCTGATGACTCTTTATGGGAAGTGTTTTTATACTATGAATTATTTATTCCAGGTGATGTGTATACAACAAATTTGGAACTGCTTAATTTTGGACACTTAACACACAGGTTCTTTTTTCGCAAGGGTGCAGGTTGCTCAACCATTTCAGTACATGTCTGTGAAATGTGATCGTGAATTTTTCATCAGCACTATACAATGTGTTGATAGAGGTTATTTAATTTGTGATGACATCATACAGCACATGCCTTGCAATGATCAAATGCAAGGTAGCAACTGCCCGATAACTGCAACACCTATTCAAACTCCTTTTACATTAATTCACAGCTTAGATAATGGGAGTTACATAGTATTATCTACAGAAGAGGATTGCGATATTCCTCCTTTTCAGGCATCACTTGTCACGGTTAATAGGAGTATACAGTGTTATGGTACTACATTTATTCCACCTCTGTTACATCAGACACTCACATCTGGAGTACATTTCCAGGTACCAGCTATCACACTGATCCTTCCTCACATGACAGCCTATTTGGCACATTTAAAGAAAATGAAGATTACTATAGGGTACACACATGATATAGTACATACCCTTTTACAGAGAGTTCACAGTGAATTACTACATGTTGATTTACACCCGGGTGATTTTCCCCAGTGGTTGACTACACTAGGTGAATCATTGAAAACTTTTTGGCCAATGACAGGTAATTTTTTGACAAAAATAGGCACCAGCCTACAAACTACTGGTAAAAGTATTTTAAGTGGACTAGAAAATGCGTTTGGAATCCTAGGTTATTTGAAACCACTATTGTTTTTTATTTTAGGGATAATAATCCTTGTTATTTTGCTTCGTATTTTCTCTTTTCTTCCGAAGATGAAGAGGCGTTCAGCTTAATCACATTTTGCTTTCTAGCATACTGTATATTCTTATATTTTTACCTAGATACTAATATACTGTTTTAAGCACACAGGTCAAATCTAACCTGCTGCAGTATGCTTTGTTGCAAGGACACAGACGAAAAGAAATATACTTCACAAATCTTGCGTCTACCACGGTCCTATCAAACTTCCATGAGGATGTACTTAGATGAACTTGTTTTGCCACATCGGAAGCCACGCAAAGTGCATGCAGTTCACAATACGATGAGAGACTTTATGTATCAGGACTCTCTTGCTTCCTCAGGACCGTTTTCAGTTTTAACACCTAATGGGACATTGCTACCGCGTAGCTTGCTAATGTTATGTAATTTTTGGCAAGTGAAATCTTTGCTATCTCTTGCTGATCAACCCAACTTCAAGTGTAGAGACATTCATCGTCAAATATTTCAAATGTCTTTTTATACAATTGAAGAAGGTCATAGCAGCATTGTTAGCCACGGGTCATATAATTGTACCACTTTGTTTGCATGTTCAGGTAATAAACATCAACATTGTTTTGGGGCCCGTTGGGATACTACGCTTTTAAGTATGTATGAACGTCAACATCAACCCGCTTTACAATTGGGTGATTTTTATAAATTGATACCTTCCCATCGTGGAATAACATGTGCACATATGCGCAGTTGTGGGTGTTTTGGCGATCAATCACATACTCCTGTGAGTTCAAGCTCATCAACAGAGAGCGGTGACACTGTCTTCCAAAAGTACACATAATGAATATTTTCTGCTTTGATAGTTTTTCTGCATTTGCAAAAATATGATAATTATGTGTAGGAGAGGGTGTTATGGATTACAGGTATTTTATGGCATATAACGTATAATGAATACAGGTCACAGGTACACATATCATTATAAGGCCTACTGTAGTATAGCTTAGCGTATACTGTTAAAATCCTGGCTTTTCTTGTCTTGGAAGCCCATAAGGCAACTCTGAGAGGAGAGCTCATAGGGATTGCAACCAGGCGAAAGAGGGAGAAGGACAAAAAAATCAATCAGTTACAAACGGAATTGGCAGTCCTCTCAGCTCGACATAAAAATAACAAAGATGCAATGACCCTTAAGGAGTTGCTAGACACCAAAACTAAACTTATTATCTTGCTGACCTCCGTGCTGAGAAGGAGCTGACATGGTGTAAGCGGAAATTTTTTGAAAAAGCAAACAGGCCAGATACCCTACTTGCCAACAAATTACGAGACAGAAACCACGTCTTCCAAATTCAGACAATTCGAACAGAGTAGGGGGATCTAACCTCTGACCCCAAAAAAAAAGTTAATGAATTTAAAACATATTATGAAACCCTCTACGATGGGGCAAAGGTGGCACACACGCCAACCACAAAAACACGACTAAAGACGTTCTTAACAGAGGCTCAATTGCCTAAAGTGACCAGAGAGGAGAGGGACGCACTACAGGCAGACTTTACTATTGAGGAAATTCTAGAGGTAATGAAGTCACTAAAAGCAGCCAGGGCCCCAGGCCCGGATGGCTTTTCCAACCTCTATTACAAGAAATTCCGCAAGATATTAGCTCCTCATCTACTAAAACTGTGTAATTCCTTCCTGGATGGTGCCCCCATCCCGGGCTCGTTGCTCCAGGCGTCTATCTCAGTGATCCACAAACAAGGAAAGGACCCAGCGGACTGTAAAAGCTATAGGCCCATATCTTTAATAAATTCAGATACAAAAATCTTTTCCAAACTTTTAGCTAACCGCCTTAACCAGGTGTTGCCCAGGTTGGTCCATCCTGATCAAGTAGGGTTCATATGTGGTCGGCAAGCAGCAGATAACACCAGACGGATTATAGATTTAATTGATTTGGCGCAAAAAAAACATATCCCGTCTATGGTGCTTAGTTTAGATGCAGAAAAAGCGTTCGAGAGAATTGATTGGCCCTACTTGAGAGAGACGCTGGGAGCATTTGGCTTGGGTGGGAGTATGATAGAGGCAATTCTCGCTCTGTATCGGGGACCGACGGCGAAGGTCAGGCACCAGGGCTTCCCCTCGGATGAATTCCTGATCAAGAGCGGCACCAGACAATGCTGTCCTCTATCTCCCCTTCTCTTTGCGCTATGCATCGAACCCCTAGCGCCGCACATTCGCCTCAGCCCGAACATAGCAGGAATCCAAATTAGTGACCAGCCGCATAAGGTGGCCCTGTACGCCGATGACGTGATACTCACGTTATCACAGCCCCTCACCTCTCTGCCGAACGTCTTTCAATTACTAGGGGAATTTAATGCGATATCTGGGTTCAAAATTAACCAGGCAAAATCGGAAGCCCTAAGTATCAACTTACCTAAGGCCACCGAGAAACTGATCACGGTGAACTTTGATTTCAAATGGCAAACCTCCTCCATAAAATATTTAGGGATAAATATCACAAAGCAATCTGGCACCCTTTACAAGGCGAATTACCCCAGACTAATACGGACACTGAAGGAAGATCTCTGGAAATGGGCAGGGTACAACATATCCTGGATTGGCAGGATTCAGTCTCTAAAAATGAATCTCCTCCCCAGAATTCTGTACCTATTTCAGACTCTTCCGGTCCCTATAATCAGGATAAAGTACTGAAGAAAATCCAGCACACCCTAGGGGATTTTCTTCAGTACTTTATTGTGTTTGAGAGGGATTGGGCCCTCTCTAGTCCGTGGCACCCCGCTTTGTGTATATTTATCTACTTTGTGTGAGTGCTGTCTATTACATTGGCTATACGGTCCCTATAATCAGGGAAGAGATCCTTCGGTTACAGTCTGCAATGGTGAAGTTTGTCTGGGGTAATAAAACCCCCCGCATCAAAACTAGCACAATGATTAGGCCCACAACAAGAGGAGGATTAGCGGCACCTTGCCTGTTATCATATTTCATAGCGGCCCAATTGACCCAAATTATCCAGTGGCACACCCACCCTAGTCTAAGGCGATGGGTGGAGCTGGAGGCGGCCCTGCTGTGCCCCGGTGGCGCTGCAGGACCTGATCTGGCTCCCAAACAAGGTACGCAAAACCCTCAGGCACCCGCTCCCCGCGATTGGCAGCTCTCTGGCAGTATGGGACAAAAGCAAATATAAACACGTCTTAATGAGACAACACTCCTTGATGACCCCAATTTTGGGAAACCCTGATTTCGCTCCGGGCCTGCAGAAGAAAGATTTTATTATATGGACACAGAAGGGCTACACTCGCCTTTTACACCTGGAGGGTAGAATATCTATCAAACCGTTTGAGCAAATTAAGTCTGAAAAATCAGTTCCAAATTCAGAATTCTTTAGATACCTCCAGCTAAAGGTCAGGCACCAGGGCTTCCCCTCGGATGAATTCCTGATTAAGAGCGGCACCAGACAAGGCTGTCCTCTGTCACCCCTTCTCTTTGCGCTATGCATCGAACCCCTAGCGGCGCACATCCGCCTCAGCCCGAATATAGCAGGAATCCAAATTAGTGACCAGCCACATAAGGTGGCCCTGTACGCTGATGACGTGATACTCACGTTATCACAGCCCCTCACCTCTCTGCCGAACGTCTTTCAATTGCTAGGGGAATTTAATGCGATATCTGGGTTCAAAATTAACCAGGCAAAATCAGAAGCCCTAAATATCAACTTACCTAAGGCCACCGAGAAACTGATCACGGTGAACTTTGAATTCAAATGGCAAACCTCCTCCATAAAATATTTAGGGATAAATATCACGAAGCAATCAGGCACCCTTTATAAGGCGAATTACCCCAGACTAATACGGACACTGAAGGAAGATCTACGGAAATGGGCAGGGTACAACATATCCTGGATTGGCAGGATTAAGTCTCTAAAAATGAATCTCCTTCCCAGAATTCTGTACCTATTTCAGACTCTTCCGGTCCCTATAATCAGGGAAGAGATCCTTCGGTTACAGTCCGCAATGGTGAAGTTTGTCTGGGGTAATAAAACCCCCCGCATCAAAACTAGCACACTAATTCGGCCCACAACAAGAGGAGGATTAGCGGTACCTTACCTGTTATCATACTTCAGAGCGGCCCAATTGACCCAAATTATCCAGT
>WSYH01003399.1:16018-40994 GCA_036426205.1 Ascaphus truei
GGGGGTAACATTTAGTGAAGTTAATATCCGAGGATCCTTATGACATTTCTATTTGATCTATGTGGCCCGCCGTGTGCCTTCCTCAGAGGATTTGACAACGTTCATCAACTGAGGAACAGGTTTTTTTTTTTTACATAACTCAACTGTGGCATAGGGACGGCTTAGCACTAGATCCATGTGGCCAGCTAATCTAGACTGCCAGTTACTGTAATAGTGTCACTGCCGCCGCTTCCATTATCGAAGTCATTTGGGCTTCCTGCCTTGTGCAGGGCTCATTAGGCAGCATCCCAGTTAACTAGTATTTCCTAGTCCGGGGGGGTGGGGAGGGTAGCAACAGTCGTGCGAACCGAGCCTGGGGTCCATAGTCCTGTACCCGTGCCTTAGACAGATTAAATTTTGCTACTTACAGTTAGTAGATCGCAGTGCTGTTGTCGGAGCATCGCGCTCCCCTCCTATCCCACCCACAAATCCCCCTGCCAACCCCCAAAGCCCAGCCAGACCTCAGCACTCTTCAACTGCCATCCGGTCAGCGGCAAAAGTTATAGTAGCTTCAGCTGGGGGCTGCCTCCGATCGTCAGGGGTCGGATTCTGAAGCTATGCGTCTGGCTGGGTCTGGTGTGGTTCTTGAGCCGTCATGTGCTCCCGTCTTCGCTGTGGACTACGGTGCTTCTCATCTGTTCTTAGACTGCCTTGGCGCCGCCGTTCTCCTCGTAGGACGGGTGCTGCGTGGTTCCGCGTCCTCCCGGTGCGGTGGGTCTTGTAGTTGCTCCGTTGTCCAGGAAAGCGGCGGGGGCAGACCCAGGGCTTTCACGAATGGGGCCATGTCCTCAGGGCGGCGTATGGTTAGGAATTTGCCGTCATAGCTTACCGTAAGCTTGAACGGAAAGCCCCAGCGGTACTTCACCTCCTTCTCCCAGAGGAATGAGGTCAAGGGCTTCATTTCTCTCCTTCGGTCGACTGTTACCGGTCTTCGTTGGGACTACGGGGGCTCTCAGCTGTTCTTAGACTCACTGGGGCCTTGGCGCCGCCGTTTTCCTTTCGGACGGNNNNATGTTATCCGTGCCGTGACAGGTCTTTGAAAATTTGAGAGTTTCATTTTGGAAAGGTAGTGACTCTTTCCCTCTGCAGGCGTGATGATTCTTCTCCTTTACTGTATAGCTGTGTAATCTTATGATTACATCCGTGCCGTGGGATCTTCTGATCTGGGAGCTACCGCCCGGTGGGGCCCTATCCATCTCTAGGTCCATGTCCTCTAGCTGGGCCGCGAGAGCGATGTGAACAGTTCCGCAAGATAGGGAGCAAAGCTGGCCAGGTAGACCGTCTCCGGTACATTTCTTATGGCGCAGATTCTGGCGCCTTCCCTATTTTCTTGGTCTTCCTGCCCGTCTTTGAGACGGGAGATCTCCTCTCCTAGCAATGATTTCTTCCTCGGCTGCTGTTTGTCTTGCCAGGACTCCTCCAGTCCACCTTCCAGAGTCGTTGTCCTCTCTGTTAGGCCAGAACATCTCCTGTTTATCTCCGCTACTGCTGCTTTGATTTCTGCCTGCAGGATGTTTGAGCTTGACAGCATGGTGTGAGAAAGGCTCTCAGGTAGGATCGGGTGATCGGTTCCTCTATCTCCATTTCAAGAGTTCATGGGCTTTCGTACCCATATTTAGAGCTGCTTGCGGCTCTTGTGAGCCTCGTGGTCCCGCCACCTCTGGTTTGCTGGACTCTTCTGTGTCGGGGAGAAGAACCGTGACACCGCCTTGCTGCGGGCTTCTTTGTGTGTTTGACATGCTTCCGATCTCTCCAAGTAATGGGGGTATGTTTTTGAGCCTTGAATTCTTGGTTTGAGCGTTATTTTTAAGTTTTAGAGCCGGTGGTCGCGGAGCTCCCTCCTACACCCCCATCTCCTGATGACATCATCGGAAACCCATCCCTTTAGCACATTTTTAATGGATCATCAAATTCAGTATTTTCATAGACACTTAGGATTGGCTGTGTTTTTTTTTTTAGGGAAGCTGTGTCTTTAACTGAACGGGAGGGGCCATCTTGATCCAATGGAACCAGGCTGAAACATGACAATGAGATAGCTCCTACTCAGAAAGCTCTTATTCAGACCACAGCTCTGATCAGACCCTCTCTTCACAGTGGGGGCGCAGGGCAGGCTCAGAGGGATCAGGTAGGGCGCAAGAAGGCGGGCAGCCATATCTTCAACTGGTTTAGCCAACAAAAAGTCAGTGGGTCCATAGAAATGACACATCCGTTATTTCTTTTTTTAATAGATTGGATAAACGCTCATATTTCTATTGGCCGGACCACGTTCCCCAAATGTGGACATATCGCTTCTCTGCCCACAACCCCTCCCAGCACAGAGCACCCACAGGGAATATTTGCTTCAGCCCCCGCCATGGCGTGAGGTACCAATAAATTTTATATATATTTTCTTTAGTTGCTGTGCATATGGAAGTTTTGTTTTGCAGCAACTCCCATATTCCTCCCAATCATCCCTGTCAATTTCTATTTTCAAATCCGCTGCCCTTTGAGCATGCAGTCATGATCATTGGAATTGACCAAGGCCTCCAACTGGCTTTTATCTAGTTATCAAACCTTTTTGATAACTACCTCTCCCTACACATAAGGCAAGCAGAGATCGGAGAGAGAGCCACAGCAGCGTTCTTCTTGGAGCCTATACACAGCTACGTGATCCGCCAAATGATTTCGAGGTAACTGCCCACAGGATCGGGAGAGTCATTAAAAGAGTTACTAGTATAATTTGGTCCGACTGCAAAAACAACACAATTCGGATAGGAGCGCGCACCTACTACCGCGTCGTAGCTCAAAGGACTTCTTGGTTCTCAAGGTGGATTATACCTTCCCCTATGGTCCCTGCAACCTGATCCATCTATGGGTATATGGAAATATCAGCTATACTAATGAGCAGATTAGGTGTATGCACATAACACCACTTTACTCTCCTACATATGCTTCAAAACTTGTGAAGGAGGTAAATTCTAATTTTGGGGACATTTTTGGAAAAAAATTCTGATTGTAGATATTTAACATACTAAGGTCTGGTGCCCTATACCTAGTTGGAACTACTTTGGAAACTAGAAAGTTTTCCTTTATGCACTAGGTCGGCAACTACTCTAATATGTTTTAGCTTTATTTGGTCGAATTGTTTATATCACAGCCTGGGGGAAATTGGGATTGTTAAAACATCGTTGAGTTGCGAAACGCGGAGACACAAGATTAAATTTGCCCTTAGACGATTGCCCAACTCCCAGGTAAATCTCGTCGGATTCTAGCTCAAACATTTTGGGCGTTACACCTCCTAGCCAGTGCCCATAGGGACACTGGCAGAGAAGACGTTCTAAGCATATTGGGACTTCTATGGCTAACCAACAATATTGTTGTTGGATCGCGTTAACCTCACCACCTGCCTTAGTTGGGCATTGTAGTTTTCGAGATATCTGGGACACCCAACCTCCTTGTCTTTAAAGCCATCATCACGATCTAGTGTTCTAGGCCTTTTACCTTGCCAAATAAAATTAAATATGCTATTTGGGAAATTTTTCAGTTCGGATCCGTATCGGACTGGGAGAGTCTGGAATGATATAATAACCTAGGGAGTATATTCATCTTGACTGATACTATTCTCCAATCCATGACACCTGATATCCTTCCCACTTGTGCCAGATCCCTTTGAATCTTATCAAACAATGGTGGATAGTTGCTTGATATAGGGAGTGGTAGTTCCTAGACATTTACCCCAGATATTTAATATGTGAGGAACTCCATGCTTAGCTGAATTCAGTTTTGGTATTTTATCTCTGGATCTAAAGATTCAGATTAAAAGACTGTGACTGGTCGCTGTTCATTTATATCCAGAGAGATTTTTCCAAAGTCTGATAGCGCCTTTTGTTTTTTTTTAAAACACTCTTTTTTTCCTTTATTTGGCGACATATCAAAGTTGGTACAATTCAGGGTTACAATCAGATAAACAGTAATTTAACAATCGGATGGATGAAGTTTGACTTTTGTTGTTTTCTATGGAGACAGTCTCAATAAAGCACTTTTCTCAGTTTTTAATGTCAACAAATAGATGGGTAGGGGGATACCTCAGTTGGGGGGGTATAGATGGGAACGAACAAAGAGGGTTTGGGTGGGGGGGCAATTTTTCGTGGAGTGGGGGGCGCTGAGGGGGGGTGAGCGTTGGGAGTTCCTCCTCTTATTGTCAGTGCCGGGGGTAAGTGGGGGAGATGGGTGTTATTTTAATGTAGTTGTGGTCTAATTCCTGGTGTCCGATACTTCCTAATACTTATCCATGGTTCCCATGTTTTGTTGAATTGTGGCATTTTTTTTTGCCTGAGCCTTGCGTTAAGAGCCTTTCCTTTCCAATTCTTCATGACTGACTAGGTTTAAGTTTTCTGTTCCTACACTGTCCTTCGTGAGGGTGCTTTCAGTTGTTTCCAGGCTGCGGCAACTGTACATCTCGCGGGACCCGTGAGTAATTGCCCGAACCTCAGTCTGTCTGGCCTCGGTGGCCGGGATGTCCCCATTGGGGCTGCCATCAACGTATGTCCAGAGTGTCCCAGCGGGACCTCCGCGGCCTAGGGTCTCGTCCTAGCAAGCGCTGGATTCTAGTCCAGACTTTCTGGGATTTCGCGGGGCACTGTCCACCATAATGGGGGGGCCCATGTCCCCTTTCTGCCACATCCCTCCAGCACAGTTCCGATCGCCCGTGGCAAGATCTGGCTCAATCTACTTCGGGGGTCAGGTACCATTAAATAGTATTTTTGTATATTTTTTTCCTTCTTTTGTTTTCTTGTGCAATTGAAGTTTTGGGGCTGCCTCCTCCCAGATGTCCGCCCGGGGACTCCTCCTCGGGTCGATGGGTAAATAAAAACGCCCGGTCGATACAAGAACACCTTTTTGGCATATAGGTCCATGTGGTGGGGCTAGGGGAGGGAATTTTCGATTATTCGAATTAACGTAAGTAGTCCCTTCTGGTATTCCTCTCACTTTGGACAGAGGGACTCAAATTTGGTTTATAGGGGGGAATTTTGAGGACGCGGGACAGCGCTCTGAGAAGTGGTCCCGTAGCTGTATTAATGCAAAAAGTTTTGAGGTGGGGGGGGCCCGCTAAATAATTTTGTTTTTTTTGACTCCTGTAAGGACCAGAGCTTCATTATCCTCATCAGATATTCCGCATACCAACCCACAGGGTGCTAATATGACGGTCCTGAAATATACCGTTTGGGCTTGGGTGCATCCCGGAGGGAATTCGGTTCCCAGTATGGGGGTGAATTTTGGGAGGGGGGAGAATGTTAAAAGGCCATATTTCCCTCTTGTTTGTGACCAGATAGACCACGTGCATTATTCATCATTCATTCAATTGCTCCTAACTAAACCACTCAAATTTCTGGGGAGGTTTTCCTTTTATATCTGTGGACCATAGGCATATAGAGGGGGAAGAGGTGATATTTTAGCTAAACCCTTCCTTTCTTGTTCTAACCACAGGTTGTACTCGGGGGGGCTGTTCCAACACTAAACTGCTTGTCCGGAGCTGGGTCCACGTGGTATATCTGACCCACATCTGGTTAAACCGACACCCTATTCCCCCCGTCGTTGTACTGCAAGAGCACTGACCTGACCTCGGGACTCGGGGTTTCCGATACTTACTCATCATATAAATTGCATTATTTGCTTTTGTATGAAGACAGCCTTTAGGAGGAAGTTTTAGTTAGGTAGGTTTCGGCTAACGGTATTGGGATTTTTGGGTGTTTGGAAACAATAGTTTAACAGTCGGGGGAAGTCTTCCTTTTAAAGAAGCGGGGAGATGAGCTGCGTGGTTCCGCGTCCTCCCGGTGCGGTGGGTCTTGTAGTTGCTCCGTTGTCCAGGAAAGCGGCGGGGGCAGACCCAGGGCTTTAACGAATGGGGCCATGTCCTCAGGGCGGCGGATGGTTAGGAATTTGCCGTCATAGCTTACCGTAAGCTTGAAGGGAAAGCCCCAGCGGTACTTCACCTCCTTCTCCCGGAGGAATGAGGTCAAGGGCTTCATTTCTCTCCTTCGGTCGACTGTTATCCGTGACAGGTCTTTGAAAATTTGGAGAGTTTCATTTTGGAAAGGTAGTGACTCTTTCCCTCTGCAGGCGGTGATGATCTTCTCCTTTACTGTATAGCTGTGTAATCTTATGATTACATCGCGTCGCGGTTGGGATCTTCTGATCTGGGAGCTACCCCCGGTGGGCCCTATCCATTTCTAGGTCCATGTCCTCTAGTGGGCCGCAGAGCGATGTGAACAGTTCCGCAAGATAGGGACGAAGCTGGCCAGGTAAGACTGTCTCTGGTACATTTCTTATGCGCAGATTCTGGCGCCTGTCCCTATTTTCTTTGGTCTTGCCTCCCCGTCTTTGAGACGGGAGATCTCCTCTCCTAGCCGGATGATTTCTTCCTCGGCTGCTGTTTGTCTTGCCAGGGACTCCTCCAGTCCACCTTCCAGAGTCGTTGTCCTCTCTGTTAGGCCAGACATCTCCTGTTTAATCTCCGCTACTGCTGCTTTGATTTCTGCCTGCAGGGATGTTTGGAGCTTGACATGCATGGTGGAGAATTGGCTCTCCAGGTAGGATCGGGTGATCGGTTCCTCTATCTCCATTTCAAGAGTTGCATGGGCTTTCGTACCCATATTTAGAGCTGCTTGCGGCTCTTGTGAGCCTCGTGGTCCGCCACCCTCTTGGTTTGCTGGACTCTTCTGTGTCGGAGAGAAGAACCGTGACACCGCCGGTGCTGCGGGCTTCTTTGTGTGTTTGGACATGCTCCGATCTCTCCAAGTAATGGGGGTATGTTTTTGAGCCGTGAATTTCTGGTTTGGGAGCGTTATTTATTAAGTTTTAGCCGGTGGGTCCGCGGAGCTCCCCTCCTACACCCCCACTCCTGATGACATCATCGGAAACCCATCCCTTTAGCACATTTTTAATGGATCATCAACATTCAGTATTGTCATAGACAACTTAGAATCTGGCTGTGGTTTTTTTTTTTTTAGGGAAGCTGTGTCTTTAACTGAAACGGGAGGCGGCCATCTTGGATCCAGATGGAACGCAGGCTGAAACACATGACATGAAGATAGCTCCTACTCAGAAAGCTCTTATTCAGACCACAGCTCTGATCAGACCCTCTCTTCACAGTGGGGGCGCAGGCAGGCTCAGGAGGGATCAGGTAGGGCGAAGAAGGCGGGCCGCCAATATCTTCAAATGGTTTAGCCAACAAAATAGTCAGTGGGTCCATAGAAATGGACACATCCGTTCTTTCTTTTTTTAATAGATTGGATAACGATCCAATATTTCTATTGCCGGACACGTCCACCAAATGTGGACCATATCGCTTCTCTGCCCACAACCCCTCCAGCACAGATCAGACACCACAGGGTAGATTTGCTTCAGCCGCCATGGCGTGAGGTACCAATGAATAAAATTTTATATATATTTTCTTTAGTTGCTGTGCATATGGAAGTTTTTGCAGCAAACTCCCATATATCCTCCCAATCATCCCTGTCAATTTCTATTTTCAAATCCGCTGCCCATTTGAGCATGGCAGTCATGATCATGTGAATTGACCAAGGCCTCCAAATGGCTTTTATTTCTAGTTATAAAACCTTTTGATAACTACCTCTCCTGCATAGGCAGCCGGGATGTAGAGGGAGAATATGGATTACCCAGTATACCGAGGCGCTAACAGGGTAGTGCAACACTTGTATGGACTTGAATTGAAAGAGAGACCCCAGCCATGATAATGAAACAATAAGGCCTCCGGTTGTGAAAACAGGAGTTGGGGTAATAGTAAGGCCGGATTTAGAGGTACGGGGGACACCTCCCTAAAGGGGCGCCCCCTAAGTAAAGTCACTAGCCCCCGGCAATAAACCGCCTCAATCATCTCCTGAAATACGCAGTGGAGTTAGGAGTACTCACGTAAAAGCCGTCCCTGTTGGTGTGCAGGGATTCTGCAGCGGCTTCCTACTCTATGTGTAGTTGGCAGTCAGGCTGCTGCTCCGGAAGGGAAAATGATGACACCAGGAAGAACTAGGGTAGTATGGTACCGTGGTGTCGCCCGAGACACTCAGCAGCAACAACGCATGATTCGATAAAAAAACTTTATTGATCGTAGCAGCAACTAGGCAACAACTATACATGTTTCGTACCAGGCTAATGGGACTTTTTCAAAAGTCCAAGCCTGACAGAAACATTGTTAAGTGGGTGCCTGATGGTTGGCTGCTAGCGATCAAAAAGAAAAGTTTTTTTTAAGACATCCATCGTGGCTGCTGAAGTGTGTGACCCGGACCATCCTACCCCTTCTTCTCTGAGATGTAGAGGAGCACAGCAGCGTTTCTTGGCAGCATACCAGCTAGTGGATCGCCAAAATGAGGGAACTCCACAAGGATGAGTATTAAAAGAGTACTGTAATGGTCAGTGCAAACAGAACAATGGTAGGAGCGCACCTACGCGTTTCGTCCGTAAAGGACTTTCTCAAGGTGGATTATACTCTATGTCCCTGAACCTGGATCCATTATGGTATATGGAATTATCAGTATACTAATGAGCCATCTATGGGCGATTGTAACTCGCGGCCAGTTTTATTCGAGCATTGCCGTTCTGTGCCGCTCAAGCAAGTAGCCTGGCGCGCGCCCGAGTGGTCCGCGGGCGCACGCCGACTAGCATCGTGAAAGCAGCGCCCCTCCGATCGGGGCGCTCTCCCTACCGCTGCCGGAGTCGCCGGTGTCCCTCGGGAACCCCCTGCGCGGTCCGCGATCGCGGGACACCAGGGCTCCGCGGGGAGGAGCCCCTGGACACGCGTGCAGGGGGCGCACGCTCACCGATTGAACGCGTGACGCGCGCGTCGCCACGCCGAGGGGCGTCCACTAGCAAGCGGAGATTTCCCGGCTTGCGTCGGTACCGACCACATTCAATAAGGTGGTCGGCTATAGTGTACCCATAAAACAACTTACCTCTCCTACATAGTGCTTCAAAACTTGTGAAGGGAGTAAATTCTAATTTTGGGGAATTTTTGGAAAAAAATTCTGATCTGTAGATATTTAAACATACTAAGGTCTGGTGCATACCTAGTTAGGAACTCTTGGAAACTAGAAAGTTTTCCTTTATGCACTAGGTCGGCAACTACTCTAATATGTTTAGCTTTTATTGGTCGAATTGTTTATAATCACAGCCTGGGGGAAATTGGGATTTAAAAAGCGGAGTGAGTTGCGAAACGGGAGACACAAGATTAAATTTGCCCTTAGACGATTGCTACAACTCTCCCAGGTAAATCTCGTCGGATCTAGCTCAAACATTTTGGCGTACACCTCCTTATCCAGTGCCCATAGGGACACTGGCAGAGAAGACGTTCTAGCATATTGGGATTCTATGGCTAACCAACAATTGTGTTGGACCAGCGTTCCACATCACCACCTGCCTTAGTTGGGCAGCTAGGTAGTATTTCGAGATATCTGGGACACCCAAACCTCCTCTTGTCTTTAAAGCCATCATCACCGATCTAGCTGTTCTAGGCCTTTTACCTTGCCAAATAAAATTAAATATTCTATTTGTTATGACACAATTATGGATTGTACATAGACTGACCGCTTAGGCAGACTTAAAAGAGAGAAAACAAAGGAAATACCTACGCGACAAAGTAGATTTTGAGGAAAACAGAATCTTTAAATATAAAATCTTCAAACAAAATAGAAATACACGTCGCCCTACACCGCTCAATTCGTCAACTGAGTGGGAAGGATCTGCAAGTGACCTAGAACAAGAAAAAAGTAAAGACCCTAAACAAACCACCACTACATCCTTAGTCGCCAACAGTACAGGGGTTTTTTTAGATTTGGAGGGGCCTTCATACCTAAGCGACACACTAGGAGGAAAACCAGAAGGGGATCAGGACGATTATCTGAGAGACAGAAAAGTATGGGGGTACAAAGGTCCCGGCCACCAGAGAGGCAGCAGGAACAAAAAGAAAAAGCAACCAAATTACAGGTCATAAACCTATCCTCTAAGATTCTTAATACCCATCACTTGCAGGTTCTAGCAAAAGGCCTATCATTTTGCCCAACAAGTAAAATGAATCTGTTCGAAATTGTTAAAGATCTGAACCTCTTCTCCAGGAAGTTACTTCTTCAGAAATTTTTCATTAAACAAAAGAAAAGGAGCTTAGTTAACAACCCTGATTTGGAGAATCTAAATACTAATGATCTGGACAATTTGGCCACTCTTGAGGAACTTGTAATAGACAGTGACAGACCTATAGGGTAGGGGAAGGTCGTTACCATACACAGTTTAGGGCAATAAATCTACCTTCACAACAACACCACCACAGAGATTTAGTGGCATTGCACAAATCAAAGTGTTCACTGCACAGTCCACATGGACCTTAAAAACCAACAACATGACACGCAGTACCACTTGACTAGAGTGAACACAATGCATTGAAAGAACGGAGCCACAATATTGACTTGATACTCAAAGCCATCAGATACCAGGTTGGAAATGTGGTGGTGGTTAGATAAGGTATCCACAACGTGAATGTCCCCTTAGACTACTGTCTTAAATCCTGTAAACAATCTACTCGACTATGACCCCACATCTAATTTCCAAAAAGACTATTCAATATACTAGAGACATTAAACTAATAGAGAGATCAATACGAATAAAGAGCTGAATTTTCTTTATAGAAGAACCACCGAAGTTGGCGACATTTAATTCACCTTCCAAAGCTCATCAGACAAGATATACCGCCCCAGGGAGACCCATAGTTTCTTGACACATGTGGAATTTGACGTCCAAAATGCCATATCATGTGGACAAATTATTGAGACCATTTGTCCAAGTTCTGTCCCCGTCAATCTGCGCGATACTAAGGATAACCTGCTTAAAAAAACTGGAGGGCATCACTACTCAGGCCTCCGACACACTCCTAGTTTGCCGGGTTTTTTATGCACTTTTATACCAGCATCCCACCATGTTGTATGAAAGGCCGTTTCCCATTTTTTAACTATCAAGATACAATATCTAGTGGTCCAATGTTTTATCCTACAACTTCTGAAAACCTTAGACCCTTACAAAGAACTATTTTGTATTCAAACAATAGGTATTATCATCAATCCAGGGTAAACCGCCATGGGGACCACCTTGCCCCCAACTTTGCGAATTTATATCTTGCTGGTGGGGGAAAAGGTGGTCTTTGCGAGACCTGGAGGCCTATACCCTCTTCATTGATGACTAGGTAAGGTTCCTTGATGATATCTTCCGCCTTTGGACAGGTCCTGCGGATCTTCTAACCGAATTTGTGAATAAGCTAAATATACGAAATAAACCTTAAACCTCACACCACTGTCTCAGTCTTTCAAAATAGACTTTCTGGACACACCATCCTTTAAAGATGCCATAGGTAAAAAGAAGACTACTAATCTTTTAGAAAAGCACGGCAACAAATAGCCTGCTCAAGCAAGAGCCAAAAACCACCACGACATGTCATAAATGCTATTCCTATAGGGCAATATCTAAGGGTCCGCGTAACTGGCTCGACGCTTTGCAGAATAACAGGAACATGCCAATTACTTACAACTATAATTCCTTGAGATGGGACACCTCTAAGGCTTTAGTAAAAGCTTATAATTCGGGCCATACATTACACACTGACAACAACTTTTTAGCAACACTAACCTAGGAATGGAGTAGAATGGATTTAAAACCCAAACGATTTGTTGGAACGTTGTAGTTGACCAATTTGGGCATCTACCGCATTCTTATAAAACATTGCATATCCATTCTATAGTGAGCGGATGACAAAGGAGGTGTTGCCAACACACCACCAAACTCACTAGTAGGAGGAGTCGGAACCTAAAAGACATCCTAGTGCGAAGCCACTTTAAGTCTAAACAAAAGGGGTACTTGTTGAGATCCAAAACCAGTAGGATCATATGCCGGCGGAAGGTGTAAAAAGCCTGCAACTAATTTTCCAAATCCCTTGAATTTTCAGATTCACCGTAAAACCGAACATTCCAAATCAAACAGTGATTAACTGTACCTACTGAAGGGGTTATTTAACCTGACATCTGCTCCGGCGGGGAAATTGTTGTAGGGTAACACCTTCAAAGCCCTCGTCAAAACCAGAATACCTGAACATTTGAGTCAATATGAAAATGCTAAGATACTCCACTGGCACGGCATGTATTGACTGAACACACTGGAAATAGTGAAAACTAGTAGTCATTGGTATTCAGCATATCCCCCATGGGCCAAACGCATGGGCTACTGTAAGGCATCCTTCTGGTAAAGAGCAAACAGAATAGCAGATTGTATTATACTTAAAAACACTCAGCCCTGTGGTTCTGATGAGGGCGACATCTACAACACAAACCTCCTTCATATAACATACTACACAACACACAAGGAATGCTGCGATAAAAGATGTAGCTTGGATATTAGCGATCGGAAGTACCCCATATCTGTCCGTATTGACCCTTTGGGCGGACATTAGTAATACTAGTAACATCTCCTAACACAATTACTCGCACACTTATGAATGTTGAGTGGCTTACACGATTTTATTCAAATATCTAGTGGGAGGGCTTTAAGGTTTATACAGCTTAAAATTTAAAGTTCGTTTGACCTCGGGCGGACAACTTAGTTAAACACTCCTGACATGCAATACATTAGACTGCACTACTGGATTAAGTCCTCACGATTTCTAAAGACCATTTTGTTGCCTAATCACAGTATCATATGAAGGAGTTGAATATGTGAAGACTGATTTGATGACATTTGCCCCTAACCCTGCCCCACTGCCTAAACTGACTTCCATACAAATTTGGCACCGCTAATATAAATTCCCTTAAGTGTGGAATGATATGTATCTAACAGTACATCTTTATAAAGTCCAATCATATAACTATTTATAATCTTAGACAGTCTCTTTGTTGGGTACACAATTATATGCATTTAGAACAGTAAAACATCTACTACTACATATAGTTTGAAGCAAACACACAACACTCAAAAAACCCACAAATTTTTTCACACCTCCATATTAATACTTTATTGAAGTGCAGCTGTAGATGCCTATGGCTTTAATAAACAATTGCAGGCATTTCTGCATCAATTAGCAGCATATATGGATATATCGCTACTCCATACTGCACCACATCCCATCCTTGAAGAGAGGCAGGTCCCCCTTACCACGAAACGTACCGTCGAATACGTCATCAACGCTGACTCTTGAATGAGGCGGAATCCGTGAGACCAGTCCGTGCATCGGGCTTGCAGCGGGGTTACAATTATACTGCCAAACCCGACACCTTTATACGGCAAATACCTAGTATGTACCGGCAGATACCTTGACTTCGCCGCTCCTCACCTCTGCCATCCCCGGTTGCCGTTTGCCTTTCAGCCTGGTTCATTACCTTTCTGGACGGGTTCGGCTAATCTGTTAAATGATAAATGATTAGGATTTTAATAGGCTGCAATGCTTCGCTTTTCGGTACCAGATGCAATAAATTCAATGAATTGTAATCAGTATATTATATATATCTGTGGGCAGTATTGCAAGCCAGCTTGAATAAAATGCTTCAATCATCGCCTGCTTAGGGAAAATACATCAATGCCTCTGGGCAGAAAACAGCACCACCTCAATACACAAAACCAAAAACACCCTGGATAACCCCGCTTCGTGGGACTTAGCCGAGCTCGGAATAAATGTTGGTCCGCCATTACGGCCTCGTTTGTATTTAGTGTGTATGTGGATCGGGTTATACTCTTGAGTGTGGTGGGAGTTTCCACCTCTAGAGTGTATTTATTGTGTGGATTTTTTAATATTAAATGCGCAACACAGACCCAACCGTCTTCGTCTATATCTAATCGTCTTGAGGTTGTAACATACCCTTTTGCTTGAGACCCTTCGAACACTACTGGATTACTTACTGCGGTATGCAGTTGTATTGTTTATCAGCGCACTATACTATACACTTCTCCACACACAATATACACTCATACATAATGGGCATAATACCATTATCACTGATCACATAGGGGTGCATACCTAAGCTAATTATTAAGCGCCCGGCCTCCTACGCGGCTAGTCTTATTGTACATCCAATTGTGTCATAACACTGGCTGCGAGTACTTTGAGATCCTAAGCCACTGTGGGTTTTAAGATTGGTTTTCTACCTGTGCTTCCACCGTTTGCATTTATTCCTATGCACACCTACACAATTGGTTTCATCGCTATTCGTCGCAATTAAGCATGAATGGTGGCATTTTATATATACCTTATGGAAATAGATGGTGAATTATTCCGACTGTTTCCCGTATCCCAGTTTTAATTGGTTTTAGTTAGGTTAGAGTCATGGCGCCCGTTTAGTTGGTGTGAGTTTTGCTGAATTAATAAAATTTGTTGTTATTTTGGCTATGGCTTGTTAGGGGGATTGTTCCTCACTCATGCAGTGAGCAATTGCTTCCCTGTAAAGTTGACTGCACCATCATTTGGGGGTTTGTAAAGATAAGGTATTGATACCGTATCTACTATCCCTGGCCTGCGTGTGCACTCAATGAGATCTTTTGAGTGGTCTCTAACCCACTTTTTATGTGTTGTCGCTTGTCTACATTATCCTCTTCTGCACCGCAGGAATATACGAATTATCTGAGCATTAACACAAGCTGTCCAGGTGACGGTGAATCACAAGTTATGTAATACATAATCGCTTCCTCCTTTGCCAGATCCTTTTAATCTTAAATATAAACAATGTGTGTTGCCTTGATATAAAGGAGTGGTAGTTCCTAGACCAGCATTACTTACTCACAGATATTTCATATGGTGAGGACTCCATCTTGTATCTGAAATTCAGTTTGGTAATTTTAAAAAAAAAGCTCGTGGATCTGAAAGTTCAGAGTAAAGACGGTGACTTGTCGCTGTCATTATATCCCGAGGGGGAGAGAAAGAAAGGGAAAGATCCCCTAAAGGCCAACGTCATGGTCTTTTGGGGTGTGGAAAAAGAAAGTGAGGAGGGGGGGTGAAGGGGAAGTCATTTCCACCTCGTCCGCCGGGTCCCCTGCATCCATCCCTTCACGCTCTACTGTTGTTCAAATCCGTCTGGGGTTGTCTCCTGATTTGGTTCGGATTAATGGATACACCAGGGTTCCCAGAATTTTATAGAAACCTTCAGTTGAGCAGTCAGAAGGCCCGTGAGTTTTTTTCCAAACTCATAACATCGTTAACTCTTTTTTTTCATAGCTGTTTTGGGTGGGGGGCGACTATCTTTCTTCCAAGAGTATGCGACTGAACCCCGTGCTCTGGTTAGAATAAGGAGATTACGTTTTCCATACTGGGCGATCGTGTCCCCTATCGGCCGGCCCAGTAGGTAAGGGTCAGTGGATCTATCGAGAATTGTGAGGCTGTGACTCTTTTTATCAATCTCTGGTACCGTAATCCAATATTGTCTGAATTTCTGGAAATGACCACCATATATGGGCCATGTCCCCTCTATTCCCACAGCCTCTCCATCATCATCTGAGGCCAGAGGGTAGATTTGTTTTAACCACCTCACTGGGGTAAGATACCAATGTACTTATTTATAGAGTTTTCCTTCACCGTGGGTACAGATGGCAGTTCCCTGATGCCGCGTCTCATATTTCCTTCCTTTCCTCCCAGCCTATCTTTCAATACTATGTCCAATTCCGCTTTCCCATTTAACTATAGCTGAGCGAGTAGAGTTCACCGATTCTCCATGCCGGCATATATTTGTGTTATTGCCCTTTTTTTATTTACTGCCTTCGCGAACAGAGTTCTCAAATTTGTGAGAGGGGGAATTTCATCTTCAATGATGGGGACAATTTTTTGTAGAAAGTGTCGAATTTGAGAAACTTAATGTATGCAGGTGGGGTACTTAATTTGTTCGCAATTCCGTGATACTCAGGAACTGTCCATCGCTCGACAGTCCGCGATCGTCTGATCCCCTTGTTTTAAATAGGTCCGAATTGTCGGGTTTTTCACACCCTTGTGGAATTTAGGGTTGTCAAATAATTGGAATGATCTGAGAGCAAGGGGACTAGAGTAGACTTAGTTTTTATTTTGTGCCCCTATGTCCCCAGTAAAAACAAATGTTTCCTGCCCCCACCGGACTTTGGCGCCATGTCATTTCCCATTTCCTCCCCCTGTCACTGCTCCATAGAAAAGCTGGTAGAGAAGGCTTTCTGGAGTAATGAGATTCAATTGCTAGCCAACATAGCTTGTCGGGTCCCTATTCACCTTACCCCCCCAAACCCCCCTAACCTGCCTGTTTTTAATTGGGCAGTCTTGGGTAATACTATTAATGTCTGTGACCTGCCCCACTCCCCTCCTTGTTGTCCTAGACGCCATAAGACCGCCTAACTACCCGGGTCTCCTTCCATCCACTAAATTAGAGGATTTTATTTTGGATAGGTTTTAAAATGCAGAACCCTGGACAATGGATCGGAGCGTCTGTAAAGAATATATAATCTGGGGTGTATCTTTCATTTTATTTAACTGAATCATCTCCGATCCCTGAGATCTGGTATTTTTCCCATTTCTCCAGATCGTTTTTAATTTTTTCCTAAAGTAGAGGTTGTGATAATTATTTTGGTATAGGGAACACTAGTTCCCTCGATACATGTAACTGTACTCCCCAGGTATTTGATGTATATGGGCTCCACTTATAATACAGTTTGATTTCAATGTCGCATCTCTGGTCTGATTCGACTTTTTTTTTTTCAATTTTTTTTATTATTGCGTTATTAACAGTCACATATTGTCTATGACAGTCAATTTTGTGGCTTGAACCAATTTTTAATCATATGAAAGAAAAGTCTCGACGTCCCCTGGTTCCTCCAGGATCTGTCGTGGTGACGCGAGAATGGCAAGTAGAAAAAGGAAGGACGGAGGGGAAAAAGAGAGTAGATGAGATGAGGGGGGGGAGGGAGTAGTTGTACCCTTCCCACCGCCTTGGCATGCTCCTTTAGTTTCCGTCCATTGTGGCCCTACCTCTATCCTTGACAGGTATGTCTTTTCTTATTCTGTGTGCATCAGGGCCATTACTAGTTACCATGGGTCCCAATTAGTGTAAAGGCATTGGTGGGACCTTTCAGAAATGCTGACAGTCCTCTCTCCAGTTCATTTACGTGTCTTTCGTTGATTCTATATTATACTGCTGTTTGGAGGGGGGTGACACGTTTCTTCCAGTTCAGGCGGGCTGCCACCGCGCCCTCTACCCCGCATGAGACGAAAGGAGATCAATTTGCTGTTTGGTCGGATCCATTGTTTTCTTCTAGTTGTTCCTGGCCAATAGTAGGTCACGGTTCACACAACCGGGATTGTGAGGTCCGTTGACCCCTTTTATTATACGATTGTTGCTGGTTTCCCAGTATTTTCTGTTAATTGCTGGACATAGCAACCAGATGTGGGGCCTGTCCCCCCCCCCTTTGACCGCACTCTCACACAGATCAGAGGCAGGGGTAGATTTGGTTAATTTTGGCTGGGTGAATACCAGCGAACAGTATTTTATATAGATTCTCTCTGTTTTTGTGGTACTATTGAAGTTCCTGAACTCGTTTTTTCCCAAAGACTTCCCAAGCCTCCCCTCGGTCTATATAACGATGTCCAATTCTTCTTCCCAGATGCAGCATATAGTCATGGCGTGGGGCTTTCTGAGCTCTCTCCAGTTCTGCACAATTTGTGGTTATAGACCTTTCTGATGTCCGACTCCCTGCATAGCCTTTCAAAGCCAGTGAGAGGGGGAAATCCACGTTGGGGATAATGTTTGTTGGTAAATTTCTGAATTTGGTAATTTGAAGACAGTCAACCCTACTATCCTCATATTTGGATTTTAAGTTTGGATACTCAAGTAACTCCCCGAGCTCATGGTTTCGACGACAATTGCTCTAATATTTTTTGGTCTCACAAATTGATCAATTGTCCTGGGCTCCATCCAGGTTGAATTTTGGATTGTTTGTAGCTTGGTTGGTTGGGAACGAGGTGTCCGAGCTTAAATTATATCTGGCTTTTGTTCCAGTCTCCCAAGTGGTGTCTCAACAATCTGGCCTATTTTGAAATTTGTTGCTTAGCAATTCTTCCCTGCTCATGACGCAAGGCCAAGGCTGGTAGTGAAGGCGGTCCCCCGGCATAGTGTGTTTCTTAAACCTAGCCCAACATTAATTGTTTTGGGCTACGTCCATTTTAAGAAAAACCACTGCTTCCCGTAGTTTGCGCTGGTAGTATCTTGTTATTCTGGAACTCTAGTCCTCCTCTCCCCCTGCGGCCAAGAGAAACGTTTTGGCGACTCTAGCTTTTTCTTTCCTTGCCCCAATAAAGGGAAGATTAATTTTTTGATATTTTTTCATTCTGAGTGGCCAGGGATGGGAACCGGGAGGGTTCTGGAAATAGTATAGTCTCCGATGGAGTATGTTCATTGTTGAACCGATACCATCCTCCCGATCCATATATCTGGTATCCGCCTTCCTCCCCATTTATCCTAAGTCCTTTTGCTTGAATTTTTTTGAACAGGGCCGCTAGTTTATAATTGCTATAAAGTGTGTTGGTAGGGGTCCCAATTCTTAAACTCCCAGTGATTTGATACAAGAGGAGCTCACAACGCTAGTTTTTAAAATTTAATTTTGAGAGTTCCACCTCTGGCTCCGCAGGCTAGGATCTTAAATTAATATAACTCATAATATATTTTGTAATTCCTCGCAATTTTCTGTCACTTTCTCGTAATTGGTAAAGCTCACCAGATTTACTAATTTTGAAATAGCTGATTCATTTGGATCCGATCTTTTGCACCACCCCTCTGGTTTACTTGCTAAGAGTCTATCATCCTTGTTTCCCTTGTCTTTAATAGAGTTTGGTTTGTCCATGTTGATTGAGGGAGAGGCCTTTTCCCTACAATCCTCCAGCTGAAATCGCCTAAGTTTTGGTTCTAAGCGTGTAAGCAGCGTTTATATAATTTTCTTTGTAGGGTTGGCCTTATGGGTTGTTCTATGTTTAAGGCTAGCTGTTACTTCTTTGATTTGTGTTAGGCGGGGCTTTTTTCCTCTGGGGAGGCGATGAATACATTTTCCTCCCTCTGAGTTTTGCCTTAATGGGCTTCCCATAGTATTTGCTTTAGAGGAGAACGTTCCTGCTTGAAGAGAAAATAGTCCTTAGTGAGGCTCTAATTTCTCTTTCTATCTCTGGGTGGTTTATCACGAATCTTAAGTCTCCAGGAATAGCTGTTTTTTTTCAAAGGTAGTGATTAGTGTTAAGGTGATTGGGGATGATCCTACCAGGTGATTGAGCCAATTTCTGATTCAATGTGGCTAGCCACCATCACTTTTTTTTTGTGGTCAGAAAAAGTCTATTCGCGGAGTAAAGTCGGTGAGGCCCGCTTAGAAACAGGTATAGTCTCTCTGTCTGGCCTTGAATGTTGGGATCGTCCACACGTCCACTATTGAAAATCCGTTTAGAATTCCCCCTAACCTTTTCCCATGATCTGGTGAGTAGGTTTGTACGGGGGGGACCCATCGTGTTAATCTATCCTCGGTAGGGTTTAAGACCATATTTAGATCACCCCCTGCTATCAATCGATGATAGATATCCAGGTCTTAATACGCCCTCGCGAACAGCCTGGAGAAATTCCTGTTGGTTCTCTTTGGGGCGTATACATTGACAGGGCAATTGTCGAGCCGCTAAGGAGCCCATACAGTACCGACACACTTTAATTATAATTTTTAATCATTCCCCGAGTGTGGGCGTACCGCAGCAAGCCGGGAAATCTCCGTCTTGCTAGTGGCTATCCCCTCGGCGTTCCTCGCTATCATCGCCGCGCGGCCATCCCACTCTTTCCTCTGGTCTCTGTCCGTACCCCCGCACTGCTCGTCCCCAGTGGCCTCCCGAGGGAGCCCTGGTGTCCCGCTATTGCGGGACACAAGCGCAGGGGGTTCCGGGGGACCCGGGGACCCGGCACGCGGTAGGGAGATCGCCCCGACAGTGTGTGTAGTCGCTCTTCCGCTTCTATCTGCGCGCTCACGTCCTCTCTTTTGAGCTTGCGCCAAGCTACCTCTAGCGGCGGAGAAAGGGGCAAATGCTCGAATAACTCTGCCGCAGCAGTAGTTACCACACAGGAATCTACCCTCTGGATCCACTTTCGTTTTGAATATGATTGAATGGGTGGCCTTGTTCTGGATGAGAATAGCCACACCCCTCTTTTTACTACAATGAAGCAAAAAAGCTTGTTGGGCAACATTTTTTTTGAATAAATTTGGGGTCTTGAGATGTAAGTTTGTCTCCCTGTAAGAATACTGATGTCCCCCCCTGAATTTTTCATGTCCCTGACGGCCAATCCTCCCGCTTCCTGTCCTGTTGATTTTGCAACCCTTTGACGTTTAAAGATCTCACTTTAATAATCGGGCCTGTATTTGCCATTCTAATTTTATTTTCGTGGTCGTGGACTATCGGGTCCTCAATCCTTTCCCACTAGTGCGACTTGCTCCCTGTTTCCTGGGAGTGTGACAATTTCCGTCTATGGCTTGGTGGTTGGAAGTTGTAAGCTTCTTTTATTTGCCCTTTGCGGCTTGCTGTTTGATGCTGCCAAGTGGGAGGGGGGGGAGGGGGGGGGAGATCTGCTGGGACAGGGTCAGCAATGCAAGAAGTTAGGATTAGCCTTGTACAGTCCTAAATGATATTGCGCATGTCCTCCTGGGACCGGCATTCGTCCAAATTTGTCCCATTTCTGGTGGGTCCTGAGCCCGAGGCCGGAGTGCAACAGGAGGTCCGGGCCCTCTGCTGCGTATGGTTGCCTTCGACCCCTCTAACCTGGGTACGGGTGGCTATGATGGGGGGGGACCAAGGTAAAGGTGTGGGGGGGGGAGGGGGAGTGACGGTGAGGAGCATGGGGGTGGAATTATTTTTGGTAGCACAGGTTTCCGGGTAGAAAGAGCGGTGTGGGAAAGGGGCTAAAGAGGGTAGCAGTGCGGGTGATGGAGGTAAAGGGTTGGGGGGGGGAAGGGGGGGAGGAGGGGAGGGAACGTCCGTCTGCGGTCACGCGTGTGTCGGGGGTACCGGGTCTTCGTTGTTCCGCTTGCCCACCCCTCTTTCCCCTTGTTCCCCCATTTTCCCCCCCCTCTTTTGCTGGGGTCGGCCGCTCGCTGGCAGTATACATACATACATACCTATATTAGTCTATATTTGGTTTGAAAATTAGGAAAGGTGAATACATGCGTTTAATCATTTCAGTGCGGTATCATTGATTTAAACGTACATGGTTACATTTGGTATAACGCTTTGTTTTATCACCAAACGTGATTCCTAGCTGGTTTTGTCATGGCCATCCCAGCGCTTCCCCTCTGTTAGGGCCTGTTATGTTTTATTTCTAAGCTCGTGGGTTAGCAAGGAAATGCGCGGGGGTCACCCTGGGTGGATTTCGGTGTGGTTTGCGGGGGGGGGAGCATGTTGTGGGGGCAATGGGAGTGAAGAGGGGGAAGGTGGGGTGGGGTCGCTGTTTGAGGGTGGGTGCTAACGTTGGTACATTATGTCGACATAGCTGAATGCCTCGCTGTTTTGACAGATGATTGCATGTGATAATACAGTGTCGATCCGGCAAGAACACAGCCCCGCAAACTGGTGTCTGGAACCTGATGGTTCTTCGTTAGCGCCTTCGTTTCAGCACTGTTCTCGGGCTCTGTTTGTTGAGATTGGTAAGGAAGTTGGAGGAAAGCTCCGGATTTATCGAGTCTATTCGTGCCTTCTGTTTAGGTTAGTAAGGGTGGTGTCAAGATGGGCGGTTTGGACTCCGTTTGTAATAGAGGGGGAGGGGTGGTCAGGGGGTGCGTGGCCACTCTTGAGGAACTTGTAATAGACAGTGACAGACCTATAGGGGAAGGTCCGTTTACACAGTTTAGGGCAAAATCTACCTTTAATCAAGCCATCAGATAAAGGTGGGAATGTGGTGGTGTTAGATAAGGTAGCCTATCAACGTGAATGCCTTAGACTACTGTCTGATAAATCCTGTTACCATATACTCGACTATGACCCCACATCTAATTTCCAAAAAGAACTATTCAATATACTAGAGACAGGTAAAACTAATAAGATCATTACGAATAAAGAGTTTGAGTTTCTTTATATTAAGAACCCGAAGGTGGCGACATTTTATCACCTTCCAAAGCTACATAAGGACAAGATACCGCCCCCAGGGAGACCCATAGTTTCTGGCATTGGGAATTTGACGTCCAATGCCAGTATCTATGTGGACAAATTATTGAGACCATTTGTCAGTTCTCTCCCATCATATCTGCGCGATACTAAGGATATACTGCTTAAACTGGAGGGCATCACTACAGGCCCTAACACACTCCTAGTTAGCCTGGATGTTGAGGGACTTTATACCAGCATCCCACACATGGTTGGTATGAAAGCCGTTGCCCATTTTTTACGATCAAGAGGACAAGATCTAGTAGGTCACAATGATTTTATCCTACAACTTCTGAACCTTACCCTTACAAAGAACTATTTTGTATTCAACAATAGGTATTATCATCAAATCCAGGGTACCGCCATGGGGACCACCTGTGCCCCCACTTATGCAAATTTATATCTTGGCTGGTGGGAGGAAACGGTGGTCTTTGGCGAGGACCTGGAGGCCTATACAATCTTCATTGACCTATGGGTAAGGTTCATTGATGATATCTTCCTCCTTTGGACAGGTCCGGCGGATCTTCTAACCGAATTTGTGAATAAGCTAAATATTAACGAAAATAACCTTAAACTCACCACTGTCTCAAGTCTTTCAAAAATAGACTTTCTGGACATCACCATCCTAAAAGATGCAATAGGTAAAATAGAGACTACTATCTTTAGGAAAAGCACGGCAACAAATAGCCTGCTCAGAGCAGAGAGCCAACACCCACGACATGTCATAAATGCGATTCCTATAGGGCAATATCTAAGGGTCCGGCGTAACTGCTCGACGCTTGCAGAATACAAGGAACAGGCCAATTCACTTACAAATAGATTCCTGGAGAGGGGACACTCGAAAGGCAGTTTAGTAAAAGCTTATAATCGGGCCATACATACACCACGGACACAACTTTTAGCAACTACTAACCAGAGGAATGGAGGAGATGGATTTAAACCCAAACGATTTGTTGGAACTTTTAGTGACCAATGGGGCTCAATCTACCGCATTCTTAATAAACATTGGCATATCCTTCTAGATGACGATGACAAAGGAGGTGTTGCCAACACACCCCAAACTCACTAGTAGGAGGAGTCGGAACCTAAAAGACATCCTAGTGAGAAGCCACTTTAAGTCTAAACAAAAGGGTACCTGGTTAGATCCAAAACCAGTAGGATCATATGCCTGCGGAAGGTGTAAAGCCTGCAAATATGTGCCAAAGACCATTGAATTTTCAGATTCAAGTAAAACAAGAACATTCAAAATCAAACAGTACATTAACTGTACTACTGAGGGGGTTATTTACCTGATCATCTGCTCCTGCAGGAAATTGTATGTAGGGAAAACATTCAGACACTTCAAAACCAGAATACGTGAACATCTGGGATCAATACGAAATGCGAAAGATACTCCACTGGCACGGCATGTATTGACTGAACACAATGGAAATAGTGATAAACTAGTATTCATTGATATTCAGCATATCCCATGGGGCCAACGCAAGGGCGACTGGAATAGGATCCTTCTGCAAACAGAATGCAGATGGATATATACATTAAAAACACTCAGCCCTGTAGGTCTGAATGAGGGCTACATATACACCTCCTTCATATAAAATACATACACAACACACAGTATGCTGCGATAAGATGTAAGCTATGGATATATAATCGGATCGGGAATTATCCCCATATCTGTCCGTATGGTGCTGCCCCAACGGTATGTTAATAAATTTGTTCTTGTATAAATCATGTTTCCCACCTATGTACAATGTGTGGGCATCCTTAAATGCAGAATGTGTGAATTAAGTGAAGAGATAGTGCGTTATTGCTGAATATGTCATGTTATATTACAATTAACTAATACTCTACATGATAGATATAATTTCTAAAAACTTGACTAATTTTATTAACTTATAATACATTATTTAATAATGTTTCTTAATACTTTGACAATAGTTATGGTTCACATTCTTAATTAATATTATTATTGCCACTTATGTAACTATTACTACATAACTAATTGGAATGTGCTGCAGGAGTATGAGCAGATGAACATGGTGATATCTTTTGATCCGTAACACTGGATGTACCCTAACAGAATTAATAATTGTAGGTTTACAACACACATTCTTAAATTATTCTTTCATGTCAATGCGTGGTGTATTAGTCAGGTAGAAATTAAGAATGCATACATTACTGTATCTCCAGTATCACCAAATTGTGTCTTCTTCAACGACATAGGAAAAATTGTAGTAGAGTCATGTCAAAGTATCATCAGCATGACATTGACAAAAATTTAGCACTCACAAGACTGTAATGGAAAAGTTTGTTTGAATGTTACACACATTTCAAAGTAATCGAAAATTCCCCCCAAATACTATATTATTTCAGCTAATCTAATATCATCTAAGATTAGATAGGATCTGAAAAGTTGCATGTTCACTTTCATGTGTGATCATAGATAGTGCCCATGTGATGTATTTGGCCAGTATGTAAAAGCTCGCAGTTGGTTCGGTTGGTTTGGATACATCCATTCACAATCTTCTGTCTGGACAGAGATGTTAATATCTGTTAAAGAAGTAGATATGTATACTAATTCAGCAAGTAGAGGTTAATATACAAACTTTTTATGATGCACTAAACACAGTCTTTTTCTACGTAACTGTGTAATACACGTGAAGCATGCCGTCTATATTAACCAACATCTTCTAAATAACTATACTAACTTACTGTATCAAACCAAGGTTTTTCTGTGTATAATACTATAGATATATTATT